>PVKH010044090.1:0-10650 GCA_004027955.1 Chaetophractus vellerosus | reverse complement strand
TTTCCCACACTTACTGATGTCATAGAGGAGGTGCAACTTGAGGCGCAAACATGATTATCAGTGCTCAGTGGATGCTGCATGAATTTACACCCACCCTTACATAAAACTGTAACAGATGCTTTGGGTGCTCATGTCACATCCCTAGGCCTACCTCCGACTCCAGCATAGTTGTGTGGATGGCTCTGTGCAGTTCTTGCTGACCACTATCTACCCCAAGTGTAGGCCCCTTGCTTTTCTGCCTCAAGGCTTTCATCAAAGTCAAGGAACCCTACTCAGTCCAGAAAGGTAGGCAGTGAAATCTCCTTTGTGTGTGTGTTTGTTGTGAAGGCGGTTTGGGTATGTGTGTATGTGTGGAAAGCCCAAAGTTATTTAAGCCTCAAAGTTGAGTAACAAAGATCAAGCATATTTAAAGACAGAAGGCAAATATTAAGGGAAAAAAAAAGCACATGCCCATACAAAAAATTGGGTGGTACTAGGAAAAGGGGTAGGAACTAGAACAATACTATTCTGTGATTCCTGTTAGGAGAGACCTTACAGAGACTTTCCAAAAGGATGGAAGATTAAGGACAGTGGATAAAGTTGTACAATGGCAAGCACATAGAACAAAAATGAAAATCTTTCAAATATTAAGAATAAAGATACACATGAACAAAGAAAATAAGTATCTTACAGAAAGCAATGCAAATAAGATAAAATAAGAATAAAAATAAGGGTTTACAACAAATAACACACACACCTAAGACCAAACATATTTTCATATTAATGAATGTCCTAATGGGTTAAATTTGTCTTTTAAAGACAATTTTTATTAGAATCACAGAGCTAATCCCAATGATATGCTTTATCTAAGAGATACCTAAAATAAAATAACTCAGGAAGTTGAAATTCAAAATATGGGAAAATGCATATGAGGGAAACACAACTAAACAGGTAAAAAAAACTGGGCTCATAATCTCAGTATTAGGAAGAATTAATTCAGAAAAATGCATTAAGTAATAGATTTAGGGGCAATTTAGATTGATAAAAGGTAAAATATGCAACAAATATTTAGAAGTTATAAATGTCATACACTAAAAAAACCTAGCATTAATAATCACAAATCAAATAGTTTATAAGAAATACAAAGAAAAATAAGAATCACATTTGGAGAAGAAATTCTTATTCATGATCATTCTATGCTTGGCCAAGTTTTAAAATAATTAAGGATATAGAAGACTTAAATATCATAATATTTTAGTTCCACTTGATTTTCAACTATAAAAGCAGAGAACATATATATATTCTCAGGAACCCACAGGAGATTGGTAAGAAAGATCATAAAGAGGATTAGAGAGGTGAAAGGAAACATTTCTCTCCCAGAAAAAAATAGCTAGAGGACAGGTAGAAACTGTCTAGAGGGCATCTCTGGGGCTCAGGACACCAGGGGAAGGTAAGACACCACCCAGAAGAGAAAGGGGCAAAGGAAAGGTGTCTCAGCTGGCTGAAAAATCCTGTGAGTAGGGCTGCAAGAGAAGCAGCAGGTACCCTTCCCGCCACCTATGGAGCAAAGAGCAGTTTGTGGACTGTAGTGGCTGTGGGCCACAGTGGCTGAAGACTGGGGGATTTCAGGGATCATCTTCCCTAAGAATGGGGAGAAGCAAATTCAGATTTTGGCAAGGGAACTTCGTCTGCTGCATTGGAGGGGTCCCACACTTCCAGGCCTGGTGGGACTGTGACATTGTTTGCCCTGAGAGCTAAAGATAATTAGCCTTTTCAAACACCCTCCCTATGGCCCCAGGCTTGATGCTGAAGAGCCAGAGGGAAGGAGGGTGTGGCCAGACAAGGGTAGAGAACAGCTTCTGAGAAAGTTTATTTGTGAGGCTTGGCCAGCCTGGAGGACATTGCTTCCACACTGCCCACCTGCCTGAGGAGTAACACTGAATGCATTCCCCTCTAGCACTTGGGGTCTGAGCTGAGGGGTCTGCCAAAGAGTGCCATCTGATGGTCAGACCTGAAAAGTGCATGAAAAAGGAAAAATAAAAAATAAATAATAAAAGATGTAAGCAGGTGTCTTTACTGCCACCCTCTTCAAGGCCCTTGGAAACTGGCCTGTACCCCATTACTGGGTCCTTGGCACTGGTTTAAGCAGTTAAACAGGGGCAATTCTAAATATTGAGAACAGGTTGAACCAAGAGTCAAAGAACAGTGGTAGCATACCACTACTTAACAGTAAATCCCTAGGCAAGAGAGAGAAACTGAACACCAGAGTAAATTCAGCATCAGAATCAGAAGCCTATATATCAGCAAAAAATTACAAGCCATACAAAGAAAAAGGAAGATATGATTCAGGCAAAGGAACAAACCAAAGCTCCAGGTGAGATACAGGACTTGAAACAGCTAATGTATGAGGTTCATAGAAATCTCCTAAATCAAATCATGGAGTTGAAGGAAAACATGGCTAAAGAAATAAGAAGACACGGAGTAAACACAGAGAAAAAATTGAAATCTTGAATTTAAAAAATCTTATGGGAATGAAAGATACAATAAGTGAGATTAAATATACAATAGAGACCCACAACAGCAGATTTGAAATCATGGAAGAAAGAATCAGTGACATAGAGGAAAGAACAACTGAAATTGAAGAGAAAGAACAGAGAGAGAAAAGGATGGAAAAAATTGAGCAGGGGCTCAGGGAGTTGAATGATAGTATGAATTACACCAACATATAGGTTTTGGGAGTTCCAGAAGGAGATGAGAAGGGAAAAAGGGCAGAAAGAGTATTTGAGGAAATAATGGCTGAAAATTTCCTAGCTTTCAAGAAAGACATGAATATACGTGTCCAAGAAGCATAGTGTACTCCAATTAGAACAAATCCAAATAGACCCACCCCAAGACACATAATATGCAGAATGCCAAATGCCAAAGAAAAAGAGAAAATTTTAAAATCAGCAAGGGAAAAGCAAAACATCACATACCAGGGACGTCCAAAAGACTTAGTGCAGATTTCTCTTCAGAGAAGGCAGTTGTATGATATAATTAAGGTACTGAAAGAGAAAAACTTCCAGCCAAGATTTCTTTATCTGACAAAACTCTCCTTCAAATATGACAGTGAGCTTAAAATATTCACAGATAAACGTAAACTAAAAGAGTTCGTAAACAAGAATCCAGCTCCAGAAAATACTAAAGGGAGGTTTGCCCCCAGAAAAGAAAAGACAAGAGAGAGAGGCTTGGAGGAGAGTGTAGAAGTGAAGACTATCAGAAAGGGTAATCCAAAATGTAAAAAGATGGACAGAAATAAGATATGACATGTGAAAACTAAAGGATAAAATGGCCGAAGTAAGTAATTTCTATACAGTAATAACACTGAATGTTAATGGATTAAACTTCCCAGTCAAAAGACATAGGCTGAAGAATGGATAAGAAAACGTGAGCCATCCATATGCTGTCTGCAGGAGACTCACCTTAGACCCAAGGATGTAAATAGACCTGAAAGAAATAACAGTCATAAATATCTATGCACTTAACCAGGGTGCTCCAAAATACATAAGGCAAACTCTGGGAAAACTGAAAAGAGAAATAGACATTTCTATGATAGTAGTTGGAAATTGCAACATGTTGCTTGCATCAATATAAAGAACAACTAGACAGAAGATCAACAAGGAAAACAAGAACTTTAACAATGTGATAAATGAGCTGGACCTCACAGACATGTACAGAACATTGCACCCCAAATCAGCAGGTTATATTCTTCTCAAGTGCTCATGGATCTTTCTCCAGGATAGACCACATGTTGGGCCACAAAATAGTTCTCAATACATTCAAGAAGACTGAAACTATACAAAGCACCTTCTCTGATCATAATGGAATGAAGTTGGAAATAAATAATGGGCAGGAAAGGGGGAAATTTGCAAATATATGGAGGCATAACAGCATGTTCTTAATCAGTGGGTCAAAGAAGAAATTGCAAGAGAAATTAGTAAATATCTTGAGAAGAATGAAAATGAGTTACAGCAAAGGCAGTGCTGAGAGGAAAATTTATAGCCCTAAATGCCTATATTAAAAAAGAAGAGCTAAAATCAAAGAACTAACTGAACAACTGGAGAAACTAGAAAAAGAACAGCAAACCAATCCCAAAGTAAGCAGAAAGAAAGAAAGAAAGATTACAGCAGAAATAAATGAAATTGAGAACAAAAAAAAGTGGAGAGAAAATCAGCAAAACCAAATGCTGGTTCTTTGAGAAGACCAATAAAATCAACAAATCCTTAGCAAGACTAACAAAGAAAAAAAAGAAATAAGATGCAAATAAATAAAGGAATGAAAGGGGGGACATTATGTCTGACCACAGAAATAAAAAGGATCGTAGAGGATAATATGAGAAACTCTATGCCAACAAATTAGATAACCTAGATGAAATGGACAAATTCCTATAAATGCACAAACAACCTGGATGGACTGTACTAAGAAGTAAAGGAACTCAACAAACCGATCACAAGCAAAGAGATTGAATCAGTCATCAAAAATTTTCCAACAGAGAAAAGTAGAGGACCAGATGAACTCACAGGTGAATTCTAGAAAACATTTTGAGAATAATTAATACCAATCTTGTTTCAAATCTTCCAAAAAATTGAAAAGGAGGTAAAATTACCCGACACATTTTATGAAACCAACATAACCGTAATACCAAAGCCAGACAAAGGTACTACAAGAACAGAAAATTATAGACCAATCTCTCTTGTATCTACATAGATATAGATACAAAAATTCTCAACAAAATACTTGCAAACCAAATCCAACAGCATATAAAAACAATTATACATCACGATTGAGTGGGCTTTATTCCTGGTATGCAAGGGTAGTTCAACATAAGAAAATCAATTGACATAATACACAACATTGATAAATCAAAGGAAAAAAATCACACGATCATCTCAATTGTTGCAGAAAAGGCATTTGACAAAATCCAGCATCCTGTCTTGATAAAAACTCTTCAAAAGATATGTGTAGAAAGAAAGTTCTTCAACATAATAAAGGGCATATATGACAATCCCACACCTAACATCATATTCAATGGGGAGAGGTTGAAAGCATTCCCTCTAAGATCAGGAACAAGAGAAGGATACCCACTGCCACCACTGTTATCAACATTGTGCTAAAAGTTCTAGCTAAAGCAATTAAAAAGAAAAAGAAATAAAAGGTATCCAAATTGGAAAAGAGGAAATAAAACTCTCACTATTCACAGATAACAAGATCCTATAATTAGAAAATCCCGAAATATCTATGACAAAGCTACTTGAGCTAAAAAATGAGTTCAGCAAAGTGGCTGGATACAAGATCAACACATAAAAATCAGTAGCATTTCTATACACTAGCAATGAGCAAGCTGAGGAGGAAATCAAGAAAAAAATTCCATTTACAATAGCAACAAAAAGACTCAAATATTTAGGAATTAATTTAACCCAGAATGTAAAGGATCTGTATTCAGAAAACTACAAAACACTGCTAAAAGGAATAGAAGAAGACCTAAGCAAATGGAAGGACATTCCATGCTCATAGATTTGAAGACTAAACATTTTGAAGATGTCAATTCTAACCAAATTGATTTATAGATTCAATGCCATACCAATCAATATTCCAACAGCCTACTTTACAGAAATAAAAAAAGTCAATTACCAAATATGTTTGGAAGGGAAAGGGGTCCCGAATAGCCAAAAATATCCTAAAAAAGAAGAGTGAAGTTGGAGGACTCATGCTCCCTGAGCTTGAAGTGTGTTATTAAGCTACAGTGATCAAAACAGCATGGTATCGGCATAAAGTTAGACACATTGATCAATGGAATTGAATTGAGAGTTCAGAAATAGGCCTTTACCTCTATGGTCAACTGATTTTCGATAAAACTACCAGGTCCACTTTTGTGGGATAGAACAGTGCCTTCAATAAATGGTGCTGGGAGAACTGGATATCCATAACCAAAAGAATGAAAGAGGAACTCTATCTCACTCCCTATACAAGAATCAACTCAAAATGGATCAAATACCTAAATATAAAAGCCAGGACCATAAATCTCCTAGAAGATAATTCAGGGAAACATTTACAAGACCTTGTAGTAGTTTGGGGGTCTCCTAAACTTCACACCCAATGCATGAGCAACAAAAGAAAATAATAGATAAATGAGACCTCCTCAAAATTAAACACTTTTGCAACTCAAAGCACTTTGTGAAAAGGGTAAAAAGGCAGCCTACTCACTGGGAGAAAATATTTGGAAATCACACATCCAACAAGGGTCTATTATCTATAATATATAAAAAATATCTTACAACTCAACAATAAAAAGACAAATGACCCGATTAAAAAATGGGCAAAAGACCTAAATAGACATATTTCTAAAGAAGAAATTCAAATGGCAAAAAAATACATGAAAAAATTCTCAGCATCACTGGCTATTAGGGAAATACAAAACAAAGCTACTATGAGATATCATTTCACACCTACTAGAATGACCACTATTAACAAAACAAAACTACAAATGCTGGAGAGGATGTGGAGAGATAGGAATGCTTATTCATTGCTGGTGTGAATGGAAAGTGGTACAGCCACTGTGGAAGTCTTTTGGCAGTTCCTAGGGAAGTTAGATATAGATCTACCATGTGGCCTGGCAATACTGCTATTAGGTATATACCCAGAAGGACTGAGTGCAGTGACACAAAGACATCTGCACACCAATGTTCATAGCGACATTATTCATAATCATGAAAAGGTGGAAAAAAACCCAGATGTCCATCAACTTGACAAATGAATAAACAAACTGTGGTATATACATACTATGGAATATTATTCAGCTGTAAGAAGAAATGAAGTCATGATGCATATGACAGCGTGGATGAACCTGGAGGACATTATGTTGAGTGAAGCAAGCCAGGCACAAAAGGACAAATATTGTATGACTTTGCTATTATGAACTAAATATAATGAGCAAACTCACAGAGTTAATAGCTAGAATAGTCACCAGAAGAAAGAATGTGGTTAGAGAATAGAAAGCTGAGGTTTAATCTGTGCAGAATTGGTAAAAAGCTGTTTGTAAATGAATAGAAATGGTGAAAGCACATCATAGGATTTGTAATTAGTAGTGCTAACATATGGGTATGATAGTGGGTTCTGTTTTGTTTTGTTTTTAAGATTTATTTATTTACACCCCCCCCCACCCCGTTGTTTTTGTACTCACTGTCTGCTCTCTGTGTCCATTTGCTGTGTGTTTTTCTGTGTCTGCTTGTCTTCTCGTTAGGCAGCACTGGGAACCGATCCTGGGACCTTCCGGAGTGAGAGAGAGGTGCTTAATCTCTTGCGCCACCTCAGCTCCCTGGTCTGCTGCCTCTCTTGTTGTCTCTCCTCTGTCTCTTTTTGTTGCATTATCTTGCTGCGCCAGCTCTCTGTGTGGGCCAGCTCTCCATGTGGGCTAGCACTTCTGTGCAGGCCAGCACTCTGCGTGGGTCAGCTCTCCACTCGGCCAGCTCGCCACGTTGGCCAGCTTGCCTTCACCAGGAGGCCCCAGGAATCAAACCCTAGACCTCCTATACCGTAGCCCAATCACTTGAGCCACATCCACTTCCCATTGTTTGTGTTTTTTTGAGTAATGAAAATGCTCTAATATTCATTGAAGTGATGAATGCACAACTCATTGATTTTACCAAATGCCATTGATTGTAAACTTTAGGTAAGCTGTATGGTTTGTGAACAAAAGAAATAATAGGGTGGTTTGGGGGAAAAATACACCACATGTAAGATATGAACTACAGTTAGTAGTAATATTTTGACGATGCTCTTTGATAATTTGTTACAAATGTTTCACCACAATGCAAGTGGTCTGTGGTGAGGTGATGTATGGGAGCCCTGCACGATGTTATGCATGCTTGGTTTTTAAGTTCACAACTTTTACGAAACACTTATTGTTGATGCATGCTCAGGTATGAATGCTATGCTTCAATAAATTGTTTTTAAAATGAAAAAAAAAAAGAATAAAAAGAATCCATTAATTTGGCTAAAGGGCTTTTTTGAAAACAAAAATATACAACACCAAAATCTATGTCAATCAACAAGAAAGAAAACAAATAGATGAATTAAACACTCAATAAAAAAGGAAAAAAAAAACCCACAGCAAACCTAGTGAAAGCAGAAATAAGATTAAAGCAAAAAAAATTATAAAAAAGGAATTAGATAAAATTATAAAATTAATAACTAAGTTCCTGAGTTGTTTCTTTGAAAAAGTCTATAAAGCCCATAGGGGCCACTTTATTACCGAAGAAACAGAGAGAGCTGGCATAAAAATTCTAAAGGTCAGTGGTTTCACAGGTCATTTCCTAGAAAACGTTAAGTAACATAAAACACCAATGTCATTGAAAATCTTCGTAAGCATTGAAAAAGAAAGGAAACCTCCAAATACCATTTATGAAACAAAACATTAATATCTGAACCCAATAAAGTAGACTAAACAGGGAATACCACAGACCAGTTTCACCTATGAAGACTGATATAAAAATTATGAATCATTTACTAGCAAACAGAATAACACTAAACAAGCAAACAAAAATTTACACAAGGTGTTAGTATACGAAGTAAACTGTGATGAATATTGAGGGAAGGGGCCTACAATTTAAAACAGATATTTAGGCATTCCTATTTTCAAATAATTTGGGCCACTCTGCTATGTTTGTTGCCCATTCTTTATTTATCTCTTCTTTCTCCTTTTTCTTCTCTGTTCTCTTCCATCAGTCATTTTTTAAGTTGACTTTTTTTTTTTTAATTTAAAGAGTTTTTAGGAGTAATTTACATAATGTAATAGATTGAATAATGGCTACCCAAAGATATCAAGTACTGATTGCTGGAACTTGTAAATGTTACCTTTTTGGAAAAGGGTTTTTTGCAGATGTGATTAAATTATGAAGCAATTGCCCTGGGTTATCTGGGTGGGCCCTAAATTCAATGACAAGCGTCTTTATGAAAGAGGGACAGAATAGGAGGGGACACAAAGAGGAGGAGGCAGTGATTGAAGTGATGTCTCCACAAGCCTAGGAATGCCTACAGCTGCTACAGCTGGAAGAGCAAGGAATGGCTTCTACGCTAGAGCCTTCAGAGGGAGCATGGTCACACAGACACCAGGATTTCAGACCTCTGACCTCTAGAACTGTGAGAGAGTAAATTTCTGGTGTTTTAAGCCAACCAGTTTGTGGTAATTTGCTATAGCAGCCCTAGGAAATGGATACACATAGAAAGAAATAGATGAATCATAAGTGCACAATTATCCACTAGTTTTCAATGTAAAGGGTTGTATCTACCTTTCCATTTCCTTTTCCTATGCTAACTCCTGCTGTCGCAGTCTCACCTTCCAGCCTCGAGTATTTATTAAATTGTTTCCTGACCAAAGACGGTTCCCAATCTAAGAGGAATTCTGGTATTAGCTCTTAAGATAGATTTTAACCCAATTACATATTCTTCATCCCCAAAGTCTGGCTGAGTTTGAAAACAAAAGAAACAGAGGATGCCTCAAAGGAGAAAGAAATAAGGAAGAATTAGCAAGGCAGAAAGAGTCCCAAAGTATGGAACAAAACTAATTATGCCAACTTCCTATTCAACCCAAGAACGGATTAAAAGCACACACATACCCTTAAAAGATTGTTGCCACAGCTGTGCTGATTGTCTCATAAACAGTAACAGTTATTTCAACATCTCAACCCACTCAGTATAGTCAAACAACATGGAGGGAGTTGGAGCAAATGATTGCTTCTGTGTGTTTTCATTTCATTGTTTGGCTGTTTGCATTACTGTACACTCAATATTTTGGTCATGGATTATTAAAAGAAATCAGGAACAGCTGCTGGAGGCTGCAAGATTATTTGTTTGAAGTACCATACCACTTTTCTTAACACACACACACACACACACACACACACACACACACACACACACACACACACAGCCCTGACTACAGTTGAGCAGGCAGTGAAGGAAAATGTCCTATCAAAAATGATCTGCATCTCCATCTCCTTCTGACTCCAAGATAAATACATCAAGTCTTTAAAGAATTAATAGTTTCCAGCTACTCCTTTCTATCCCCTGAACGAAAGGAATGTCCTGTTTTAGTCTTAGATTTTTGTTGAATCTGAAAGGTCATCAAGCCTCCTTTCAGATCAGCTCCCAGCATCTTTCTACTACTGTCAGTTAGACCTGTCTTGTTTTAAGCCAGGGTTCTTAACCTTTTGTGTTCCACAGACCGCTTTGCCAGTTGGGTGAAAACCACGGACCCCTTACTAAGTCCACACTATACTGGGTATTATCTAGTAAATATATCACACCCGCACCAACACATCCCCACAAGAATAATGTTTTGTTTTTTTTTTAATTTAAATTCAAACTCATTGACCCCTTGTTAAGAACCCCTGTTCTAAGTGGTTACTTAACAAGGAAGAGATAAGGTAATTTATTCTGTACAGACTGCTCCACCTACATAATTACTCAGGTGTAAAAAGTTCCCTTTTCTAACAAGAACTTTTGCTTTTCAGATCCAGGAATTTAATGATCAATGATTTCCTCTGTTTTCTTGAAAGCTAAGAAACAATTCAAGGAATTTCTGTTATTTATTAGAATTCTCTTACCATTTAGAGTGTATTTGGAAAACTAGAT
>PVKH010044089.1:0-10644 GCA_004027955.1 Chaetophractus vellerosus | reverse complement strand
TCATTTGGGGCAGAAGGTACTTCTCCAAGATTTGGCTATGGGCCCAATTGATGAAGGAAATATGTGATGGAATGACAGTGCCTGTGCCTTAAGAAGCATCATATATTTCCCATCACTTTCATATACATTTACCCTCTCTATGGGAAGAATGTCCCCTGCTAACTAGTTGGTTGAAAGAGAATGAAAACATCCATAGCAGACCCAGACAGCTATAGCCTAGAGAGAGATGCCTAAGTCAACCCAAAAATTTGTGTGTAAAAATGAGCATAGTTGTAGTTTCCTGAAGTTTTCAGGTTTTGTTTTATGCAATAAAATATTATTACAGCACAAATATTCATTAGAAAGCCACTCATAAAAATATCTACCATAAAGAGTTTCTATAGGTAAGAGAGCATATATAGAAGATGAATTCAAAAGTAGATAACAACCAAATTAGGAAGGACTTTGAATAGCCATAGCAAAATGTTTATACTTTATTTTTTAGGCCATGGGAAACAATAGAAGACTTTTAAAGTGCTATGGTAAAAATCCAGTCTAATCTTAAAAGATTGCACTGACAGAGTAGTAGCAGAACAATTAAAGAGGTTAGAGGCTAGGGATAAAGATTGGTAAAACTGTTTGAGATGATGAACTGAAGCATAAAGATGTGGGAAGTGACAGTGTAGTAGAATGAATTATGATGCCCACCTTACACAGGCTCTCTACCAATCTGTAGTTCTCTGGGTCTGAACCCATTGTAAATAGGACATCTTGAAGATATTATTTTAGTTAAGGTTCGTCCAACTGAATAAGGGTGGCTCTTAATCTGGATTCCTGGAGTCCTTTATATATAGAAGAAATTCAGACAGAGACAAAAAGCCACATAGATGAGCCAGAAACCGGAAGTCTCAAAACCATGGGTCAATAAATTTCTATTGTTTAAGCCAATTCATCAGGTGGCGTTTTCCATATCAACCTGGCAAACTGAAATGGTTTTGTTGGTTTAAAGAAACATATAAGGATGGTTTCACAGGACAAATTGAATGAATGAATGAATACAAGGAAGTAGATGCTCAGTCAGAACTTCAGGTGATGTATTTTTGGTCCTTGGTTAGACATGATAATCGTTGTTGATGATCCTTTAGAGTTGGAAGGGGTTGAGATGAATGAAGAGTCAATATCAAACCCCTGAAGGAATGCAAAGAAGTGATTTGGACATAAATAAATGTGAGGTAGAATGTGAAAAGATACTAGTATAATGAGACAATTTGATCTTCAAAGTGGAGGGATTTTTAAAATAACAGGGAAACAAATCTGATAAGAAAGTATTTGTGAAGAGTCAGGACTATCTAATGTATTTTCTTTATGATAGGGGAATATGAGGCAGAATCCTCCATTCAAAAGGCTAGTGAGTGCTTCTGAGTAAGATTTAGAGAATATAAATAACCCAGGACAAGTTTAATTTTGGAGATATTAATGGAAACTGCATAAATTTGTAAAATGTGTAATTGAAAGAATTAGATGCTAATTCAGAAGATTAGAAATTGTCAAGAGCAGTATTTATAAAGTGGAATGATTTTGTCCTTCATCAAACATTTAGAAATTTTTTGAGGCATTTTTGTGGTTGTCACAGCTGGAAGAAAAGATGGTGTTACTGATATCTATCTAGTGGGTAAAACCAGGGATGCTAATAAACATCCTATAATGCACAGGGAAGTCCCACACAGGAATTACCCAGACCAAAATATCAATATTGCTCAAGTTCAGAAACCTTGTTCTAGGCACAATTCTGGGGACTGTGGAAGAAAATGGAGACAAGGAGAAGCAATCTGTGGGACCCAAACAGAAGAAAATGGAATTAAAAGCCTCAAAAGAATTCTTATTCTCTTTGATCATTGTTCATTTCGCCTTAAAACCAGGTTTATATTTTTTCCAAAACACATGGGAAAAGAATGTGTGCTCTTCAGTTATTAATAAATACTTTTAAATTGATAATTATTCCATCCTAAAGGAGGATTATAATTCCCCAATCCTTAAGTGTGGGCTGCTGATAGTGATTCACAGATTAGAAACTGGGGGAAGGTAAATGTGTAATGGAAAAAACATGACAGCTAAATGTAATGTGGTATCTTGGACGGGATATTGGAACAAAAAAAGACATTAGGCAAAACCTAAGGAAATTTGAATGAAATATGGACTCTAATAATAATATGTTAATATCAGTTCATAAATTGAAACAAATATACAAGAAATGTTAATAATAGATGAATTTAT
Source organism: Chaetophractus vellerosus (assembly GCA_004027955.1). Classification (NCBI taxonomy): domain Eukaryota; kingdom Metazoa; phylum Chordata; class Mammalia; order Cingulata; family Chlamyphoridae; genus Chaetophractus; species Chaetophractus vellerosus. The sequence continues at coordinate 8,391 of PVKH010044089.1, read as the reverse complement.
TGTTATATTCATGTACATGCAGGGGAACTCTCTGTACTATCTTTTTTTTTCTTTTTTTTTAATTTTTATTTATTTATTTATTTATTTATTTATTTATTGGTTATACATCCCCCCCTTTCTGCTTGCTCTTTCTGTGTTCATTTCTCTGTGTTCTTCTGTGTATGCTCTGTCTCCCCCTGCTGCGGGGACGTGCCAAGTCAGGTCACTGCGCAGGCGGCTCTGCTCTGTTCGCAGGCAGGTCTGCTTCCATTCGCAGGCGGGTCTGCTTCCATTCACAGGCGGCTCCGCTTCCATTCATCTGCTCTGTTCATGGGTGGCTTTGCCCTGCCTGTGGCGGCTTTGCCCTGCCCATGGCGGCTCTTTTTGCCCTGCCCACGGCGGCTCTGCCCCGCCCACGGTGGCTCGTCCTTCTCAAGGCAGTCTGCCCGCTTTGGAGAGGTCCCCGGGAACCGAACCCGGGGCCTCCCATGTGGTGAACTGGCGCCCTATCCACTGGGCTACAGCCGGCCCCCTCTCTGTACTATCTTGTCAATTTTTCTATAATCTAAAACTGTTCTAAGAGTTAAAGTTTATTAATAAAAAGACATATGAATAAATGAAGAGGTTTTAACCAAATAAAATGATAATGATAATGTGGTCTATGCTAAAATTTAATAATGAAATCTGAGAAAAGCCTTTGGAATTTACATACAGGTATACTTACAAAGTAAGACCCAAAAATGAAATAATCCTTTATCCCTTTCTACATGTTCTTAAGAGAAAAGATGTTTGCACAAAACAATAGCAAAATATATTGAAATGTTTGTATTAGCAATGGAAGATTTCTTTCAAATGTTGATGTATAAAATATTAGTCTACTGGACACTATTCAATAGTAAGACAACTAGTTCCTTAAAAATAACTTCATTCCAACATCAACAAAATATTAAATTCAAGAGATGATCACAAGGTCTTTTTAGTGGCTATCCTCAACTAACATATTGAGGTGAATTTTAATTTTACAATATCGTAACTTGGAATAGGGAAATATTTAATCACAAATTTGTAAAAATAATTCTAAAAATTAATGGTCACTATTCCATGAGAATACACTCAAGTTGAGAAAAAATAAAGAGAAAGAACTAACATTTATTTAGCTTAGAACTCTTAACATGTGGTTTCTCCTTTATTTCACAGCAATCACATCCCCATTTAACAGAAAATAAAACAGGCTCAGAAAGTCTTATTCTTTTCCCATGAAGTTAGTAATTGAAGATGCTGAAATTTGGATTTAAAGTCAACTTACAAGTCTCTTGTCTTTCTACTGCAACCTGTGTGTTAAAACATTTCTTCAAACTAAAGAAGTAAATTAAAATGATGGAAAAATCCTGGCAAAGCCATTATTGATACGAATTTGAAACAGTTAATACATCCTAGACAAATAGGTTTCATCTTGAGCACTAAGTGAAGGTTTGAAAAATATCCTGGAAAAGAACTTGGCTTAATACCAAAGGATGCTTATAAAATGAAAAGGGCTAGTGGGACAAATAGCATGATTTATTTTCCCATTGTATTTTTGATTGCATATCCCATGCCCCCAATCCCCATTCTGTTAAACATCTCAAAGCAAAATATTGATTCAAGTTCTGAAGAGACTTGCATTTAGCATGAACAGCAAAAGAATTCTACAACTGTGTAAACACATGTATGCATACACCCACACATACACATTGCTTCTTGGAGTCTCTCTTCTTTTTATCTACCTCCCCCAACTTTCCTTTTTAATTAACTAAACACATTTTATTCTCCTATCCCTCTCTCAGTCTCCCCTTCCACTACCCTCCCCACCATTATTCTAATAGTTTAGTGTATATCTTTTGACTTATTTGTGTTCTTGACAAAATATGCATGTTATTCTGAGCATGAAATTTAATGTATCTTAATGGCATTGTGTAGTGTATCTCATTCTTTTTCTTAATGTTTTCATTAAAGCCTGTGTGTCTTGCTTTGTCTACAACTAGAAATAACACATGGTGGTTGTTTCAAACCTCTGCATAACTCTGTGTGAAAGCTGTACATTTTTTGCACTCCAAGGCACACAAGTGGTTGCCTTTTAACTAGCAGAAACTACAAATAAAAGGATAATGAACACCCCTACCCTCTGTCTGCTTGTGGTATTGTGTTTAGAATTCCTACTGAATACTAACTGAGGAATGGAATTTTTAAATCATAGGATATACTTATATTCAATTTTACTTGATAGTTGCCAGAATTTGCTCCAGAATATGATGCAACCTGAAGTATCTAAGAATAATTACCATGTCCTATCCCTCCACATTTAGCATTACTCAGCTTTCTGAATTTTTCAGGCCTGGTAAAGTGCTATCTCCTGGTTATTTTAATTATCATTTCCCTTATTATATTTAATATTTTGAGATATCACTTCCATGTATTTTCCACTTATAACTTTTGACAATTTCTTGCCCCCTACTTTCTGATTTATAAGAATTTCATTTAAATTTCATATATTAATATTCTCAGGTTTAGATACTATAAATACTTCTTTCTATAACCCACCCCTTATTTTTTCTGTGATGACTATGTTGCCCTTTGTTAAATAAAATTTTGATAAAGTTAATTAATTAATTTTGCCCAACAGTTTGTACTACCTTTTAAGAAATTTATTGAAATATGAAATACGTATAGGACAAAAGATAGTCTTTTCAACAAATGGTATAGGAAATGATGGGCATACATATGGGGAAAAAATGAACCTAGACACATATTTCAACACTTTACACAAAAATTTACTAAATATGAATCATATACCTAAAGGTAAAATGAAAATATGTTGATGGAGAAGTCACACTTAGCTGCTATCTCTCTGTCCTTTTCTATTGTGTGCAGATGTTTCGATATGCTTCCATTCTTCAGCGTAGGGGAGATGTTAAATCCACTAGAATGAGTTGACCATACCTTAAACAAGAAACCAGTACAAGCAATTCTAACTGCTTATCAGGGCTGGAACTCTCAGTAGCAGGGCCCCATCCCCTTGGAGTGAATAAACATATATTCTCAGAGAGTACAGGCATCTCTCATCTCTGGTGGAAAGCGCATCAACCACAGCCAGCATGCATGCGGAACCCCATCTACCCAGACCTGAGCAGTTGGCCTGCCCAGGGACCATGCACAGTGGAATCTTTTCCTTTGCTCTGGTGGACATTTGTGCTGTATAAGTGATAACACAGTCATTTGCTGAAAGTCATTGCTGCACCTGAGCATGTGTTCCCACAACATACTGTGTAGCAACTTACTCCACAATGATAAAACTTCTAGAAGAACATATAGAAGAAAATCTGTGAGAAACTTGGGTTTGGATGAGATTTAAGATACAACATAAAAATCATAATCCATGAAGGAAAATATTGATAAATTGGACTTTATTAAAATTAAGAATTTTTTTCTCTGAGAAATACACTGTTAAATGAAGGCATGCCACAAACTGGGAGAAAATATTTGCAAAGAAACATATCTGAAATCAGTACTTGCATAAGAAATACACAAAAAACTCTTTGAAATTCAACCATAAGAAAACAGCCCAATTTTAGAATGGGCCCAAATCTGAAGACCTCACATAAAAGAGAATATACAGTTAGCAAATGAGCATATAAAAAGATACCCTTCCTCATTTGTCATTTGGGAAATGCAAATTGACAAAAATGACATATCAGTATATATCTATTAGAATGGCTAAAACCTAAAAACTGATCATACCAATTGCTGTTGAGAATGCAGAGCAATAGGAAGTATCATTCATTGCTAGTAGAAACACAGAATAGTACCACAACTTGAGGCACGTTTACTGTGGCAGACAGTGAGATCCTCCTGAGATGTGCATAAGCATAATTTCTGGAATGACCTCCCAACTCCTTTTGAAATTTCTTAGGCATAAAAACTCATTTGCAGTTAATGTTTTCCCCTTTTGGTTTAGGTCTTTCTCTAAATTCATGATTAGTTGGTGCTTGGTATTAATCACTTGCTGCCAGGGAGACTCATACCCTAGAATCATGTCCCACATCAGGAGGAAGGCAGTGAGTTTATATGCTGAGCTTGGCTTAGAGAGAAGCCACATTTGAGCAACAAGGAAGCCCTCAGGAGGTAACTCTTAGGCAATATATATTACCAGCCTAAGTTTTGATTTCACAAGAACAAGGTTCATAAATACAAGCATCAATATAAAGGACCTGATGCTTTGGTCTGCCCTCCATTGCTAGTATTCCAGAAATTTTCATCACTCTACGAGATAATGTAGCAGGACTCACCAGTATGGGAAGTCAATATTCTATGGGTTATTCTGTGGGACTCCACTCACCGAGACAATACCCCATGACCATATGAATACACACACATTACATAGAGGCATGCCTCAGGTGCACTCACACACACACCTCCTCCCACCACCTACACTCCAGACCAATGAGCCTCCCCTACCACAGTGGCAACCCCTCTGCAACCCAAAACCTCCCCCAAACAAAGCCAACAAAAATAATAAAAAAATTAAAAAATTAATCAAAACCAAAAAAATTTTAATAAAATAATTTTATTTGCATTGTGCCTTTCATCTCTGTAAGATCTATCTTTCATGTATATGACAATTTCTTCTGTATGTTCCCCCAATGTCTTTTTTTTTTCAATTTATTTTCTAAGAAGCTTTAGGTTTCAGAAAACTCACATAGAAAATACAGGTGTTTCCTATATACTCCACTACCACCCCCATAGTACCCTACCAATAACATCCTACAGGAGTATGGTACATTTGTAACAATAGAACAAATATCAAAACATTACTACTAACCATGGTCAGTGGTTTACATATATTTTTATAGATTCTGATAAAAATGTATTATGACCTGTATCCATCATTGCAAGATCACACAGAACAACTCCAAAGCTCCAAAGATGCTGCATGTTCCACCTAATCCTCCCTCACCCTCCCTTCAGAATCTATGTCAACCACTAAGTTTCAGTTTTTGAACAATAAGTTTCATAGTTACATGCATTAATATTGTGGTCTTGACATACTGGTTTGTTTTCTTTTATTAGGCGCTGCCTATGTAACTCAAGATGTTCTTACCCTTCCATTTGAGAATGTAGCAGGACTTCCCAGAAAAGCCAGTCACTAAACGGCAAATATTACATGTCCTCACTGATATGACCTAAGCAAATTAAGCAGACTCACAGAGCAAGAGTCTGAAAGACAGTTTATCAGGAGACAGAAAGGGAATAGAGTGTCATGGGAATAGGGGTGGTTTGGCAGTGAATAGGTGATAGTAGCTCCGTTCTGCAATAAGTCCTTCCAACTGATTGAATCATGGACCCAGAAGCTAATATTCTTTACTCAAAATGAACTTACTTCAGAAATTAATCACATCTACAAAATAGGTTCATAGCAACACCTCAGTGTTTGAATAATTGAGGCTATATACTAGCCAAATTGAAAGACAAAACTGACATAAAATTGACCATCACATCTTCATATGGACATTGGCTTTGGACGATACCTAAGAGTGTAATGATGAAGTAAGATGTATGTTTAACTTTTTAAGAAACAACCAGAATTTTTTGAACAGTAGTGATATTTTACATTCCTACCATCAGTGTCAGTTCCAGTTTGTCAAAATCCTCACCAAAACATTGTATGCTCAATTCTTTATTTTGACCATTGTGATAGGTGTACCATAGTGCCTCACTGTGGTTTTAATTTGATTTGTAACTCAATAATGACTAATAGTGATGAGCATCTTTTCATCTATTTGTCTTCCACATATCATATTTAATGAAATGGCCGTTCAAATATTGGCCCATTTAAAAAATTGAGTTGTTTTCTTAAGTTGTGAGAGTTCTTTATGTAGTCTGAATAAATCCTTAATCAAACATATTCTTTGCAATATTTTTTCACAGTCTATGGAATTTATTTTAATTTTCTTTACAATGCCTTCTGAAGAGCAGAAGTTTTAAAATTTGGTGAAAACCAATTTACCGAATTTTATTTTATGAATCATGCTCTCGTTGCATTTAAGAAGATTTTTCCTAATCCAAGGTAATAAAGTCTTTGTCCATATTTTCTTGTAAAATTCTTATTGATTTATATTTTTATTCAGATCTATGATTCATTTTGAGTTAATTTTTGTATATAGTGTGAAGTATGGATCAAAGTTCATTTTCTTGCATATTGATATATAATTTTTCTACTAACTTTAGTTGAAAAGACTATCGTTTCTTCTCTGAATGCCTGTGAATCTTTGTCAAAATCAATTCAGATATATGTGGAACTCTTTCTGGAATTTCTATGCTATTCCATTAATTTATTTACTAATCATGATGATAGAAATACACACTGCCTTGATTACTATAGCTGCATAAATATTTAAGTCAGGGAGTGATAGTTCTCATTTTTAAATCAATTTTATTGAAACATATTAATAAATCATACAATTCATCCAAAGTGTACAATCAATGGTATTTGGTACAATCACATAGTTGTGCATTCATCACTTCAATCACCAATGGATCATTTTCATCATTTCAATAATAATAATAATAATAAACAAAAAACAGACAAACAAATGAGAAGATTCTTCACCTCTCAATCTCTCTATAATTCCTCTGCTGTATATAGCTGCTATTTCTGGCTATTCTTGCACAATTACTTACTTCTTTATTAAGCAGTTTTATTGAGATAGATCTATCTAAAGTGTAAAATCAATGGCTTTTAATATACTCACAATGTACATTCATCAACTCAAAAATTTTAGAACAATTTCTTTACTCCAAAATGAAAGACTCCAGACGCATTAGCATTCCTCCTCCAGCCGTAAATAACCACTAATCTAGTTTCATCTTTATAAATTGATTTATATTTACATTTTATATAAATGGACTTATACAATATATAGTACTCCATGTCTGGTCTCCTTCACTTAGTATAATGGCTTTGTTTGTTTCTTTGATTTTTGTCTGATATTAACATTTTGTAATATTAACCTACATTTGTTTAGCATCAAAGAAAAACAGTTTTATATATGCAATTTCAACCATATTCATATTTCACATAATGAATTTATATTTCACATAATATATTTAGTTCATAAGAGCACAATCATACAGAATTTGTCCCTTTGTGTCAGGCTTAATTCTCTCAATATAATGTTCCCCAGGTTCATCCATGTTGTCATATGTTTCACAACTTCATTTCTTCTTACTGCTGCATAATATTTCATAATGTGTATACACCAAAATTTGTTTATGCATTCATTATTTGATGGACACCTGAGTGGTTTCCAACTTTTGGCTATCGTTAATAATGCTGCTATGAACATGAGTGTGCAGATGTCTATTCATGCCAGTGCTCTCAGTCCTTCTGGGTATATACCTACCAATGATATTGCCAGGATACATGGCAAATCTATATTCAACTTCCTTAGGAACTGACAGTCTTCCACAGTGGCTGTACTATTCCACATTACCACTAACAGTGAATAAGCGTTCCTATATCTCAATAGTCGCTCCAACATTTACAATTTTCTGACTTTTTAAATATAATCCAGTCTAATAGGTGTGAAATGATATCTCTGTTGTAGTTTTGATTTGCATTTCCCTAATCACTAGTGATGTTCAATATTTTTTCATGTGTTTCTTTGCCATTTGTATTTCTTCTTTGGACAGTTATTTTTTTCATGTCTTTTGCCCATTCTTTAATCAGATAGTTCATCTTTTTTTGCAGAGTTTTATGATCTCTTTATGTATATATAAACATTTATCAGATACATAATTGCCAAATATTTGGGTTAGCTGCCTTTTCACCCATTTGACAAAGTACTTTGAGGTGCAAAAGTGTTCAATTTTGAGGAAGTTCCATTTATCTATTTTTTCTTTTGTTGCTCGTACTTTTGTTATAAAGTTTAAAAAACTGCCGTCTATCACAAGACCTCGAAGATCCTCTCCTACATTTTCTTCTAGGAGTTTTATGGTTGTCACCTTTATATTTAGGTTCTTACCCATTTGAGTTAATTTTTTATAAGGTGTGAGATAGGGGCCTTCTTTCTTTCCTTTGGATATGGATATTCAGTTCTCCTACCACCATTTGCTGAATAGACTGTTCTGGACCAGCTGGGTGGACTTAACAGCCTTGTCAAAAATCACTTGACTGTAGATGTGAGAGGCTATTTCTGAGTTCTTGATTCATTTGTCTCAAGATATTTGCTGAATTCTCCTGCAATTTCTTCTTTGACCCACTGGTTATTTAAGAGTGTGTTGGTGCCAGCTGTAGCCCAGTGGATAGGGCGCCAGTTCACCACATGGGAGGCCCCAGGTTCGGTTCCTGGGGACCTCTCAGAGCGGGCAGACCACCTG
>PVKH010044088.1:0-10646 GCA_004027955.1 Chaetophractus vellerosus | reverse complement strand
TGTCCCCCCACCCCGTGTGGTGACCCGCCGAGTCAGCTCACTGTGCGGTGGCCTGCCTGCTCGCCGGGTCTTGCCCTGCCCGCGGCAGCTTTGCCCTGCCGGTGGCGGTTTGCCTTCTCAAGGCAGTCTGCCCGCTGGAGGAGGCCCTGGGAACCGAAACCGGAGCCTCCTATGTGGTAAACCGGCGCCCTACCAACTGGGCTATAGCCGGCCCCATACTTTTGTTTTAATAGCAGAAAAGGCCAACGCTGTGATTGCTTTTTATGAAGCAGCTATGTGCAAAGCAGGTTGAGTTTTTTTCTTTTTTAAGTTACATATATTTGACTCAGTGGTGTTAAGTTGTATATAAGAGCATTTAAATTTGGTAAAACCTCTGTTCTGAGTTCAAGACGGGCAATGACGTTTTTTGAAATTAAGCTAAATTGTCTGAAATAACCAGCACAGGGAGGAGATAATCTGATTATAGAATTTTAGAACTGAAAGGGGCCTAGAAGATCATAGTACATTTTCACCCTTTTTATTTTACTGATGAAGGAGCTGAAGCCCCAGGAAGGAAGGAGATTTTTCTCTTGAGCCAGGCTGAGCTGGGAGCATGAGCTGGTCACTGTATTCCAAGTCCCACTCAGGTCACTGTTTCTCCACTGTAGGGTGAGTTCCAGCAGTGTCATTTCCTCGGAGCTAAAGTTCTTTGTAAGTTGCATGAGAGGAGTCCAGCACCCTTTCTGGATTCGATTTGAAACATGTAACTCTGCTCTCCTTGCTGACAAATGTTCCATCTTGGGTTTTGGGAAAATATTGCTTTCTCTCTTAGTTCTCCTCACCTCACAGTTGAATGGATAATACATTTTTCAAGGCTTTATTTTTCACTTGATGGTTCACAAAAATATATTTTTATTGGCTCTTTCAACCAAGGGTTCTTATCCTAGGGTCCACACACAGATGGAATGCAAAGAGTCCACGATTTTGCATGGGGGAAAAATACATCTTTATTTTCCCTGTACTCACTCTGAAATTTAGCATTTCACCTAGTCATGTGTGTAAGTGATGAAACACAGTAGCAATTAGTAGTATCTGACTTTGTGGCTAATATAAATTAGATATTTTCATATCACATTATAGATGTACAGATATCTCAAAATACCATTTTGTAGTAGCTGCTAGACCTGCTGCTAGATTTTTATTTAATGCATTAATACAGAAGTACATTTATTAGTATGTAACAATTTTAAAGCCATATTGGTGACTAAGTAAAATTACATTTGTAATCATTTGTATTGTATTTTATGCATTTAAAAGTTTTTTTCTGAGAAAGAGCTCCATAGGCTTCCCCAGACTGTCAAAGGGTTCCTAAGTGCACACAAGCGTAACACACACACAGACAAGTTAACAACTTGTATAATCAAAGGTTTAGATATATAACTGAAAAATGAAGTATTTTAATTAGTGGAAACTGGTCAAGTTCTACAAAAGGATAAAAGGCAGGGGGTTACCTGTCTCCTTAACTTTGGATAGTACAGTGATCTATTAGATTAGATTAGAGAAAGGACTGTGGCTTGGAGAGTTTATGGTCTTTATTTAAAAAAAAAACAGCTGCCAATTTCCATATGCTTTTTTTTTTGTATCAACCTTGGCACTTTGCCTTGACCTCCCCTCTTCTTCACAGTAATAAGAAACCTTAAAATATCCCCTAACACTTTCCTTTTCTCATCCTCTTCTCTAATTTGGGTTCAAAGATATCAAAACACTAGTGTCCTCTATAGACTAAAAGATCTTTGAACTTTTTTAAAAAATAAAACAAAATCTTTACTATCACTCAGTATGTCGAGTGATCTGAAAGGCTCAGATCTGTCTGTGTGATGGACTGTCTAATTCTGTAGGCTGTTTGGGGTCACGATGTTACTGGCTTTGGGTTGCTATATTTTCCTTTACTAACTTTAGCCTTGTTTGGAGTATGTGGCTGTCTGTGTTGCTTTGTGGCTTCCAGTCTGGCTTTCTCAGATTTATTTGTTTCCGTCTTTAACACAGAAGACAGAAACCTTCCTTACAACCTTTTCATTTTAGGTCTAATTTCATCATGTGATCAATATTTGGGGATGCTTCATGTAAACAGAAATAAAACCAGGTTGATTTAGATCCCAGCAACTTTACCAAGCATATTTTATCCTAAGGATAAAACACACACATGCATACAAAAACCCTGCCCCCCCCCCAAGACAAAAGCATAGCAATTGCTGTGTTTGAGGGAGACCAGTATTGTCCCACTGGGGTAGGGGTTTGTGTCTGCTCTGCAGGGATCAGGTCTGTGACTTCCTCAGAGTAAACACATAGGGCTGTAGGATGGCATCTGAGCAGAGACAACAGCAACTCGTTGGTATGGGAGAAAAATAACTGTGAAAAGCAATTTCTAACATCTTCTTGATTTGATTAAAGAGTTCTCCTAGGTGTGCAACAGTTTATTTTATAAAAGGAAAAGTGAGGGTTGTAATGATTCAGTTATTAGTTTTCATCATGCTTATTGTCACCTTCAATTTCTGGAAAATAAAACAGTGTGACTCTCTCAGATGGTTCAGAGATGTCCCTTGAATTATGCCATTTTTCAACCCATTTGTACTCTGATATGTTCTGCAAGTGGGAGAGAAAGGGGCAGAGTTACATTGGCAAGCCAGGAATTTATTCATTCAGCAAATATTTATTGGGTGTCTCCTCTTCCGGGCACTGGGCTTACAGCGTGGACAAGGCAGACACATTCCCTGAGCTGGTGAATTGCACTGCTCTAGCCTGTCTTATTCTCATCATTGCCACTTAGTGAACAACTGTTACTGACATAGAGTTCATTTGCTTATTCCACACATGTTTGAGCCTCTACTACATGTCAGATGCTGTGCTCGGCACTAAGGGATGCAATGATGGAAAAGACTAATGTGTGTTCCTGCTGCTGGGAAGCTTACAGTGCAGTTGGGGATATAAGCAATTTACAGAGCATGGGCCGTGATGGGGGACATAACAGGGTCAACTAACCCTGTGCCTGGACGAGAAGGAGCTGAGCAGTTGGAGGTGAGAGGGAAAGAGTGGTCCAGGAAGAGGATACACAATATTCTAAGATCCTGAGGTGAGTACGTGGCTCCTTGAGGAAGTGAGAGAAGCCCCAGGTGGCTAGAAGCGAGTGGTTGAAGGAAATATTGTGAGACATGAGGTTGGGGAGGTAGGTGGTCACATCATGAAGGGCTTATATGTTATGGGAAGGGGTTTTTTGGACTTTATTCTAGAGCATGGGATATGAGATGGGAGTAGAGGAAGCGCTTCTGCCAGGAAGGATGCAGCTGTTTTCAGTTTTTTTTTTAACTTTTGATTTTGAAGTATTTTCAAACTTACAAGACAGTTGTAAAAATAATACAAACCCTGTACTGATAACTCCCAACATACCACCACTCTCGATGGAGCTTGCTTTTGAATAGAAGAGATGGACAGTGGCAAATGAGCAAGCAAACAAATAGGCAAAAATTTTAATTTCAGCGAGTCTTATGAAGAAAATAAAGCTGGTTAAGTAGGGAGAGAGTGATTGGGTGGGTGGTAGGGTTGCTGGAATAGCAGAGTAAAGTGCTAGGGGTAAGGTGGTAGGGGCCCCTTTTAGATAGAATAGCCAGGGAAAGCTTTTTAAAGAAAATAATCCTGTCTCTGTTCAGAGCCTCCACCTTTTTCAGTTTTAATTTATTTATGTTTTTCTGCTTAAGCCACCTTGAATTGGTTCTGCTCTTACAGCCAAAGGATTCTTGAGTGTTCCATTAGTTAAGGAGGCAAGGTATATAAACAGTTTACCAAAGAAAAAAGAGAAATGTAAACAAATATAAGGATATATATTTAACATCCCTGGATAAACGTGGTTCAGTCCACTGTGCTGCTTGCCACGTGCCCAGAGTGTTAATTGCAGCCTACCAGAGTTCATTGAAACTGTCTGGTTTCCCCTGGAATTTTGCCTCTTGAGAGCAGACACTGCAACTTCCATCCACTGTGGCGTGCTAGACAGTCCTTTTCTGCACACAGTAGGCACTCTCTGAGCATCTTGAAGAGATGAATTTCTGTGACACCTCCTGGCCTCTCCCGCCCCCCTCCCCCCAGAGGTGCCACTGGGGCTCAGGGAAAGCTCCTGATTTGGCAGAACGCCGCTGATTTCTATAGCACAGCTGAGTTTTGTAAACAATCCTACCAGCCTTTAGGGCCCAACTTAAAGGCTCCCTGAGCTACTAAACCTGCAATTCAATGACATCAGACATTCCAGTTTCAACTTTTGTTTGCCAGTCACCTAACAGTCATTGTGTCACCTGCAGAAAGTTCTGCCTTGAAGGGAAGCAGACCATCTGTTCCGATTCCACCAGCTGCCCTGCATTGAGCCACCGGGGGCGTTGAAAGGTTGTGGTCATTAATGCTTGTTAATGGTGGCTGGAAATACTATGGAATACAAGCCTCTTGGACAACAAACCTAATAAATATGCACCGGGGTATTTTCAGCAGCAGGTTTAAGGCTATTGCAAGTCATCCTCGATTGAGGTTTTATTTCCATCCATCCACATGATGCTTCCCACTTTCAAACACTGAACTCTGCTTGTTCCCTGCTTTTCTGCTCTTGCAGAATCTGTTTTGAGGATAAGAAACCGTTATTTCAAGCTTTGCAACTCCATTCTAATTAGTACTGTTTTTTTAAAAATTTATTACATATCCCCCCTCCCCCTTTCTGCTTGTTCTTGCTGTGTTCATTTTTGCATTCTTCTGTGTCTGCTTGTCTCCCCCCCCCCGTTGCAGCAACCTGCTGGGTCAGCTCACCGCGCGGAGGCCTTGCCTGCTTGCGGCTTGACCTGCCCGCAGCGGCTTTGCCCTGGCCACGGCGGCTTGCCTTCTCAAGGTGGTCTGCCCACTCAAGGAGGCCCCAGAAACCGAACCCAGGGCCTCCCATGTGGTAAACCGGCTCCCTACCAATTGAGCTACAGCTGGCCCTCTAGTACTGTTTTTTTTTTACAGAATCCACCCGAAGGAGGCAGTTGCATGTTTGACTTCTATGCTGTTGATGTAAAGCAGTGGTTTACAATTACCAAGCACCTCAGATGAGCCTCAGAGGGCCCCTCCTCTTCTCTTTCCCCATCCATCGTTGGCCTTCTTGTGCTTCCTAGTACACAGTTTCAGAACTCTCTAATTATAATTAGAACTTGTTATGGGCATGCAGTTAGGTTTTTCTGGGCATTTTATCAATTGATTACCTTGAAGAAAGGCCCTTTCTGCAAAAGGATCATGAACACACAAGCACAAGAAGTCTGCTTTCACACCAGATCCCAGAAAATTACGCAGACTGGATCTTTGCTGTCGTTTGTAAGATTATGTTATGCTTGAGGTTCTTTTGTTGTTAGAGTATATTGGATGGAATTCAGAATGGGATCTATATTTTTGCTTAGTATTGTCAAGTATACAGGAGAGTTACAGTACAGATAATTGGTGTTTGTCAGCAGTTTATACCTCTCAGAATAGTTTCTCATGTAACTGAACTATTTTCACTTGATGAACATTCAGATGCCTGACCCTTTAAACCATCCAATAAAAGAATTGTACTAAAAGACCATGTAATTGAGGCTGGTCAAGAGATTGCCTGACTTTCCTAAAGTCGTGCAGCCAGCTGGAGATCAGATAAGAGAACTCAGGGTTTTGACTTAATCCCATGCTCTTCTCACTTTGTCTTCAAATAATGCCAGCCACTCCCATCTCTGTATGAGCATGCTGGACCTCCCATCAGGAGGGGAAGTTTTTATCCCCTCCCTTGAGTCTAGATTGCTTCTGTGATTTGCTTTGACCATTTGAATGTGGCCAGACTTTCTGGCTGAGACTTTTGGGTGTGCCTTGGTGTGTTGTGGCTTCTATTTCCTTCCTTTTAGAGGGCAGCTTCCACATAAAGAAATCTGACCACCTGCCTGGAGAGACTAGCTCTGGCCAGTGAGATTACAAAAGGAGAGAGAAAGAGGCCTGGCCTGCCCTCAGCATTCCAGACCTCCAGCTGTGGGGCGGCCATGAGTGAAGCCATTTTGGATACTTTAACCGTCAAGCTGGCCAGGGCAATAGTATATATGGGGCAGAGATGACCTTTTCCACCAAGCCCTGCTCAAATTAAAGAACTGTGTGCAAATGAATGGTGGTGGTTGTTTTTAAACTGCTACCTTTTGGAATGGTTTGTTACACAGCAGTGGACAACTGAAACTTTACAGTGCTTTATTTTCATGTTTAGATTTGAAAGTCTAATGCAAAATAAATTCACTGAGTTTTTGTTGGGCTATTTTTGTTTCCTTCAGAATATTGCTTTTTTAAATAAACACTGTTTCAGACTTTAAGATGAGTTATTCTGAAAAGTAAATACTGTACTGTATGAAAGTCTTAGCTAACACAAGCATTTGTGGGACACTAACTTTATCATGTAAATGTCATCTATAATTCTTTCACATTTTTTACTCTCCATCATCAACATTGTCTCTTGAAATTTGTGGAGAGCACGGCAGTTGAAGAATGGCCCAGCTTAGCAGAGCACCGTGCTTCTGGTATACTCAACATAAGCTGCTTTAACCAAGGACAGCTAATGCATGACACAGATTTTCAGGCATTTAAAGGCCACCTGACACCAAATAATAGAACAAACTCCCTGAGTAGGGGATGTTCTCTATAAGAACATCCTGCAGGTACAGGATGATGAATGGACCAAAAAAATATTTCACCACTGCAGTTGGATGGTGAAGTGACAGGATAAAAAGCTCATTTACATTGCTTTACCTGTCTGTGCTGCAGCAGTAGGAAGGGAGTACAGTGCCTGAAATACTTTATGTGTCTCAGCCAAACCGCGGAGACCAATTATGTGCCAGTTAAGCAAGCAAAGGCAGAAAATGACTCTGGTGTGGTGCAGTCTGGGGCTGGCCAGTGTCTTTACAGAAAAGTTGACAGTGCGAAAGGGGCCGCAGCTGCCAACCACCTGCACAGTGATCAGAGTGGAGAGAACTGCAGCCCCCACCTCAAAAAAAGGAAGAACAACAAGAAAGACTTTTCTAGTAGCTAAAGTAGAATGTAGCTTCTGAAATTTCTCCAAATTCTGTTTGGTGAATTTTAACATTTGCCATTTTTAATCAGAGGGACTGAAAATTTTTAAATGAAAACTTTGAGTGCAAAATTTATAAACTAAGTGTAAACGAAATTTAAATGATTAAACTTTCAAATGATGTGTTTTGTGAGTTTGTAACTTTTATAATTCTATAGTTTTTAAAGCTTGAAACTACACTAAGACTTTTGGGAACCACACACATATATAGTTTTTATTGTGTGTATCTTCTGCATGGATATATTTAATTAAAAATGGTATCAACTGTACATACTGGAAACTAAGCACTATCCACACTGTACATTAACCACTCAAGTGTTTGCTTGTGCGGCTATGGCTGCTCTTTTGACAATGATGATTTCATGTTAGAGAACCATGGGTGATGGAACCCACAAAAGGAAATGTCCCCTAGGGACCTGCAATCTAAGGGCAAGACAGAGAAATGAGCAAAAAATTATACATGATGTAGAGGAGGGGTGGTTGGCAGGAGCTTATTTATTGAGCATATCATATGCCAGGTTCTGCTAGTGTTTTACATTATCAGCCCTAAAAATTAGGTTTTATATTGGGGAAATGAGGTTCTAGCTTAGTGACTTGTCTAAGGTCATTACCTAATCAGTGGTAGAACCTGATTTGAAGGTAGGACTGTATCACTCTGAAGCTTGATTCTTCTCACCAGGGTGATGGTTAGAGGCATGCCGATTGCTGGGAGATTGGGAAAGATTTCCCAAAGGAGATGGCCTCTGAGCAGGGTTTTGAAGGGTGACTTGGATTTTTATTGAGAGGGTGAGGGTGTCCTAGGCTGAGGGAGCACTAAAGGAACCTTGAGGGATTTGGCTGGAAGGCAAAATGCTTGGGGAAGTGGATGGAGTTGGAAAGTTAGGTTGGAATATTATCGGCTAGTCAACAAATACTCATGCTGGGGATATAGCAGGTGACAACAGAGCGGTCCTTTCCTCTCTGGAGCTTATAGTCTATCAAGAAAGAAGGATTTTAAACAAATTAAACCTGGCAGAGTGCTGCCAAGAAGTACAGGGTTTTATGAGGCTGTGCCATGGGGACAAAATTAAGTTTCTGTGGGGAGGGAAGGAAGGCTCCCATTTGAGCTGAGATGGTAAGGGGTGAGTAGATAAGAATTCTGGGCATGCAGTGTGCATAAAGGCACAATTATTGCTTAAGGAGCTAAGATACATCCAGTGAGTCTGGACATTAAGGGGTTGGAGGGGCAGTGTGGTGAGAGCAAAACTTGTAAGGAAGGGCCATGTAGGTCTTGTAAAGATTTAGGCCCCTGGGAATGGAAAGCCTTGGGAACATTTTGCAGCACAACTTAAGCTTACCCAGTGGGTTATCTAATCTTCAGGACCGAGTCTTACTTGAAATCTCAGAATAGGTCTGGCTTTTTCCTTTTTTTCCCCTGTAGTTCCTTTTCCCCCTTCTTTTGGATCCTTTTCCCTGCCCTGGACAGGCACTCACGGTGGTATAGCCCTTCTCTGCTGGCTGGTGATGGTGGGATAAAGTGATTGATTCTCTCGGTCGTTTGTTTTGTAACCGATGCTTGTTTCTGGGTTGAACCTCATGGGCCAGGTAGTCGCGGCCATCAGAGAACTTTCCGCCGCCGGGTCTGGCCTCTCAGCTGTCTCTGACTGAGCTGTACCAGCCAGAGAAGTAGGGAACTGGCCTTTTACCCACAGAGCAACCCCTCTGGAGGTGTAATTGATCCAGTTGCCAGGAGAAAAGAGAAGAGCAGATTTATGTTGCTGGGATGTTTTGCAGTAGGTAGGTGCATCTCTGAGGAGCTGCTGTCTGCTTGGCCTGCTGCTCCCCTGCAAGCCCTGCTGGGTTTCCGGGTGCGCCACTCCTTTTGAATTTAAGTAGTGGTTCCTGGGCATCAGCATCTGAGCTGCTCCTCCTTCTTCCTGCGGAGATGAGGAATTCTGGCTGGTCTGCTGCTGCGTGGTGGCCCAGTTCTTTCTCTCTTTGGAGGAGGGGCGCAGGGGGCCTGGCCCGCCTTGCCTTCCCTGAGCACTGTGAGAAGTGCTGCGTGGGCATGGCCTCTTAATAAATTCTGACTGGGGAGGGAGGTGCCTCTGCTCATCATTTTATAGATAAGGAACCGGAGTCCTGGTGGTTGAGAAGCTTGCAGATCTCTGAGTTCTGACACCACAGAACTCTGATTCGAACCCAAGTCTTACTGACTGCAATAACCTTGTCCTTCAATCCTGCCTTTACCACGTGTGTTCAGAAGCAGTTTTGTACTTTTTTTTTTTAAACCAAACCCTTGCCATATTGTTTATTCTCTTACAAACACCATGACACAGAGCTTCACTAATTTAATGAAGTTACTTGTAAGGTTACATGTTTTTCTTGCTTGCACCTTTTTGGGGGACTTGCCCACATGTTTGCTTTGCTCCCTTATGCACTGTACTCCTAGAGTAATTTTTAAAAACCAACATGTATGAGCCCTACAAAATAAAAACATCAGTCTGCCTCCTTATCTGCCTCCTTATTTACTTGCATATATTACGGTTGAATTCATGCTTCAATGAAGGACCTGCCTGTATAATCCAAAAAAATCCAGAGTTAATTTTTTTTAGTTTCAATGCTGAGTCATTTTTGTTCTCTCCAGAAAAGCTCTCTACTCTCACTAGTTGTGGCAAGCACTCTTGAAATCTTTCTTTTTTCTTTTGCCGTTGCTGGTGATAATTTAGGCTAGTGCTTGTGTTTTGTTTATAGCTTGGAAAGGGGTCTTCAAGTACTTTTCCTTTCAGGGAAAGGTCTTGTCTTCCCCTGGATACTAGTGCCACTGGATGTTGATTTATTCTTTCCTGTCTCTTGATCTTCCTGTTAGTATTGATTAAAGGAAAAGTTCTCTACAACGTCTCACCATCTCCTGACTACAGTACTTAATACTGTTAATCCGAAAAGCACAGGCCATCAACATTCTAGGAAAAGTGCTTTTTATTTGCTTATTCTAAGTGTTACCATAGACCAGATGCCAACTTTAAGGCGTTGATGAAACTCACTTGACTCAAAGCTGTATAGCTTTGTGTCATACGCTTTCAGCCGTTCTGTGAGGACTGTTGAGGCTTTGTGGTTACACCTTTGGTGAGGTGCATACAACCCAAGCTTTCTGAAAAAGGTTCTGAAGCAAACAGGCATCCTAAGATAGCAGATAGTAAAACACCGAAGGACAAACATAGCATCTTGATAAGCAATATTAGGTGTTATATGGGGAAAAAGCACAGACTTGGAAGCACTGCAGGGATGTAATTCAATCAGGAGATTTTGATAATGTAATAAACTACCCAAGGGTGAAACTTGAGTGGTTTACACACACCAGAATGCCCTTCAATTGAATTATTGTCTTATAATGGTTGTCTGCCCGTGTACTACTGCTTTAAATATTAAAGAAAAAACTCACTTTTCCTCAGGTAGGAGAGAAAAAACACAAACCTTCATCATATTAATCATTTGTGCGCGCTTCTTCCCACTGCCTACCCCCTATGACTGTTAAAGCTCATGCTTTGGG
>PVKH010044087.1:0-10645 GCA_004027955.1 Chaetophractus vellerosus | reverse complement strand
TCATAATTCATTTAGCATAATGCTTTTGAGATTCATCCAGGTTTTGCACATTTTCACAGTTCATTCCTTTTAATTGTCCAGTAATAGCTATCTCATTTATTCATATGCCACAATTTCTTTATACATTCACCACTTCATTCCTTCCACTGTTTGGCTATTTGAAATAATGTTGTTTTAAACATTGGAGCACAAGTCTTATTGGGGACATCTGTTTTCATTTCTCTTGTATAAAACTTAGGAGATTCTGGGTCCTATGATAAATATGTTTACTTTTATAGGAAACTTCCAAACTATTTTCCAAAGTGGCTGCACTACATAGCATTCTCACCAGCAATGTATGAGAGTTATGTTGCCCCATACCCTCATCAACTTGATATGTGTAAACTGAATGTATTTAAACTGTCCAGTTTAATAAACTTTGATACATGTAAATAGCAAGGAAAGTAGCAGTACAAAATATGTACATATCCATCCCTCCAGAAGGTTTCCTATGTCCATTTGTAATTCCTCCTCCCTGAAACATAAAGACTCTTCTTATTCTTTTGTATTTGGCTTCTTTCACACACCATAGTTGTTTTTAGATTTACAAATGTTTTGTGTATCAATAATCCATTTTATTTTCCATTGTATGGTGTATCACAAATTGTACATTATCATTTATCTTTTGGAGTATAGCAAATAAATTTGCTATTAACTCTCATATACAAATTTCTGTTTGGACACACATTTTCTTTTCTCTGAGTAAATACCCGGGAGTCAGATGGCTGGATCATATGATATATTCATATTCATGTGTAATGTTTTAAGAAACTGTCAAACAATTTCACAAAATGGTGATACCATATAACATACCATCTGAAGTATATGTACTTTCCAGTTGCTCCCCATTTTTATATCTCTATGTCATGCGTTTATCTTTTCCTGCCTACTTTTAAGATTTTCTCTTTATTTAAGATTTGTAGCTATTCAATTATGATGCATTGCAGTGCATTTTCTTCTTCTTTTACTTTTTCTTGTTTGGAGTTGTTGAACTCTTTGGTATTATAGTTTTCATTAAATTTGAAGATTTTTTTTGGTCATTAACTTGGTAAGTAATTTTTATATCGCAGACACTCTCTCCACTCTTCAGGGACTCCAGTTAAATCAATGTGAGAATGCTTGATTTGTCTCACATGTGACAAGGTCATTGCTCACTTTTTCAGGCATTTTAAAAAATTATTTTTGGGTATTTTAATATTTTTCTTCAATTTTACTGATTGTTTTTCTGTAGTCTCTAATCTGCTATTCTTTTTATTTTGGATTTTTTTTTTGGAATATCTACTTTGGTGTTTTTTTATATTTTCTTTTGCTTTTCTCATTATATTCCTGATTTTCTCTATTTTTTTGACCACATAAAGTGTATGCAGTGTATGCATAGTAGCAGTTTTAATATCCCTCTCTGTGAATTCTATCACCTTTGTTGTTTCCATGTTTCTATGGGTCATATTTTTCTGCTTTCATGCCTGGCAATTTTTTATCAAGTGGCAGACATTGTGAGTTCTTTGTTGATTGCTGAATTTTGTTGTATTTCTTTAATACTGATGAGTTTGTTCTAGGATACACTTAACTACTTGGAATCTATTTGATTTTTCAAAAATTTTCTTTAATGTTTTTATAGTAGGTTCAAAGTAGTTATTAGTTTAAGACTAATTTGTTTCAACCACTAAGGCAAGACTCTTTTGTAGATTCAACTCAATTCCCCATTTATTGGGATTTTATTCAATTCTGACCTGTGAGAACACAAATTTTATTACCAGTAATGTGAATATTTCAGGGATTGTTTTATGTGCTACTTTTTTGGTGGACAATCTAAATAAAATTAGTGTGAAAAAACTAATGATTTTACCTTTGCAAATACTAAGGAATGTTGTATCATTTTATTATTAATCAAATATAATCAGTAAGTATTTGGGGGATACATGGGAAATATTAGAATATAAATTTAAATAATAAATTTATACTACAAAATATTATTCACAATAATGCATGTAGTATATTCCCTTATAAATAAATATGTTAATAAATGTGTTTACATGGGTTTTTGTGTAGATATATGTGTAGAAATTTAGTTGGGAAGATGTAAAACAAATAGAATGACTTATTGTTTCTGCTTTTAGAAAAGAGGAATACAACTTAGTGAAAGGAGTTTGAATTGGATTTGCTACTTTACATACTTCTGTTATTTGATTCTTTGATTCTTTTTAAGAATAGAGTCATTTAATACTTGGAAAAAATAAAACATTTGCTTGGTAATTGAATATCATATGAATTTATTTCCCCATCTAAAAGCCAAACTCAAACAAAAGCATAATAAAAACTCAATAAAATTTCAGTTATCTTTGCAAAGCTCAGTTGCTGGAAATCCATTTTGGATTTCTGCTCTGGCACCAGCACCTAAATATAACCCCTATAAAACAACAATAGCAACAGCAGTACAGGAAACCTTCCCCCTAAAGAAAGTTTCATTGTCATTAATTATGTCAATACACCTATTGAAAACATCTGTGCATGTCCATGTCAAAGATTTATAGTTACTTTTCATTTTCCATCCAAACATTCCAATGAATTTTAAAGTCAAATATGACAGTTCCATATTTGCCTGTATCAAGAAAAAGGGAAGCTTGGTGCTTTGATTTTGAAGATCAATTAAATTTGTGGCAAGTGCTGCTATGGGTGAATATTGATGATGCATAATTTTGCATTTGAGAACAATTTTTGTAATCTGATTTTAAAAATGTTTTTCTGTAAATAAGATATGGTATAGGATGATCTTCTAGGAAATTAAAAAGCAAATTCTTTAAAGTTATGCCTGGTTAAAGGAAGCTGAAAATCCAACCACAAGTAAAACTTGTCACTTTTTAAACAGTTATCCACAGTTCTTTATTATCATCGTATTTATAGTGTAACACATAATCTTCTGGGGAAAAATGGTTTGGAAAAAAGAAATTAGGGGAAAGAAATAAGTAGTATTAAATCAAATTATATGATTTATTTTTCTTGAACTTCTTCAATGGTTAATGTCTTCAATAAATCTGCATATTCCAATTGCATTAACCATATTTTCATATATTAATGTTTGCCTTTCTCAAATAGTTTTTCTTATCATTCATAGTAAAACTGAATCCAATATCATGTTATTAAATCAGATGAATCTTTCCTGAACCATAAGAAAGAACATTAAAACTTTCTAGACTCATTAGACATATTTACTTGAATTATTAACTCTCTAGTTCTCATAAAGAACAGAGATGTGAGGCTTTTGGGAAATGAGGCATGTGCACCTTTCTACTTTTATATTTCATATTTTACTCTTGAATTCTGCTAGACATCATAAAAATGATTAATATGTCTGAATTACCTTAATTGAATGACTCTCAAGCTTATAATTTAAAAATCCCTCTTTTCCCCCATCCATCAAATATAATGTAGTAAACATCAACCACCTTATTGAGAAATTATGTAATTTTGCTCTCATAAAACTTTAAATATATATATATACATACATATATATATATCCATGTATCTATCTATCTATCTATATATTCCTACTGTTAATATAAAGGAAAATTTGAAAGGAAGTAATTGATAATGTTTTCTAATAAAAAATAACTATATTAGATCAGAGCCTTTATACTATTTTTCCTAGTCTTCATCACCCTCTACTGTGTTGACTTATCTTTTTAATAAGCAGACTCACATATGCACAAACACACACCAAGCCAGAGTGGCAGGAAAATGCTGTATGTATTCTGAAAATGTCTGAGTTTGAACTAGAAAGGGACACTCAACACCTTGTTATCACATTATGTTAAATGCGTTAGTTCATTCGTCAATTTTTGTCAATAAAGTTAAAAAAAGAAAGAAAGATTTTGTCATTTCTATTTGATAATTGCTGTCTAGGATGTAAAAAGGAAATAGGATATAGTGGGCCCTGGAGCTAGGTTGCATGGGACCAAACCAAGTTCCTAAATTTGCCAGCAATGTGCCTGTGGTCACTGCACCTGGGGATCCAGGGCCCGGGACCCCACCAAGCCCTAGGCAAGCAGCTGCATGCATGACCTAGGCCTAAGTTAAAGGTTATCACCCACCCCCACCCTTACCCCTGTGAGGGGAGAAAATGTCTTAAACCAAATCTCCTCTGAGCGATAAAACCTCATTCCTCAAATAACATCACCAAATCCCATGTGCACAGGCACAGGACCTCAGCAGGAACTCTCTTCTCATACCTATGGAATGACTTTGTCCTGAGACCCCTAATAGTCCCCCCTCCATTTCCCGCTTCTTTGCAGGGTGCTAACTTCATACTTTGATCACCCGCCATGGAAGTCTCTCCTATTTGTATATCTCAATGAAGCTCATGTCTAAGCATTTGTCTAGTGCATATTTTGGTCTTAAGGCTGCCCCAACCTGTGCCCTTCAAAGTTGGGTTGAAACACTGCATCTATTTAATAAGGTTAATGAATGTACGTACCTCTTAGTATTGTCACAAGTATTTAAATAAAATTCAAGAAAGTGTTTAGGAAAAAAATGTTTTGCTCATAAATATTGCATAAATTATTATTATTTTATACTCTATTTTTCTTTGTTTTTGATATAATAAAAGCCAAGACTCTTTCTTACCTCTTTTAAAGCAACAATATCCCCCTGAGTATTAACATAATTGGGAATATACATGCAAAATAATCAGTATGCCTTTTTGAGTGTCTTTTGATGAATGAAAATTTAAGATTCCTATTTTTATGCTGTATGAACACCATGGATTATATATTATTTATTTTATTTTTTCTTCCTGTTTTATTTTATTTGCTACAATGGCAGCTCATAATTTCATCATAATATTACTACAATCATAACCATTATTTGGACTATGTTAATGTTTATTTCCCTAGAAAATCTGCCAAACAACTATATATAGTTTAGTCTTTTTATATACTACATATTAATTCAGCTAGTTCAGTAATCTTTTCAAAATAAGCAAGCAACTGGAAATAATTAAAAACAAAGAAAACTTAAAAATTCATGCATCGAGTAGTTGAGGGGAGAAGATGTAGCCAAGTGGTTGAGCACCTGCTTCCCATGTATGAGACCCCAGGTTAAATGCCTGATATCGCCTAAAAACAATCAAATGAAAAAAACAACTCTCATTGGGAAGCAGATGAAGCTCAGTGTTTGAGACCCTACCTCCACGTACGAGTAGTTGATTTACCACATCATAAAATATGCTGTCCCTTAATGAAATGCCTCATTTTCCAGTTCCCTTTGTTCTCCACTCCCAGAACAGACAATAGCAGTGGTCCCTAAAGAGAGGTTATTTCAGTCATCCCAGAAAGAATTCCTGATTTGAATTAACCAAGATTTCACGTGAAAAATCCAGCATTCATTTTTAATGGGAGAATGTACTTTTCAATAAAGAAAAAAGGAAGAGTATTTAAGATCTGGCCCATGTGTTAGCTGAGAGTACTACCTCCATTTGTTTAAAATTATATAGAAAGCAGGCAAGATATAAATAAAGAGAGAGAGAAAATTTGTTTATTTCTTAAGTATTTTTTAAAAGAGCATAGTTTCCATTTTAAGGAGATACTTTTAATTTCTATTTTGGTTATGAGATTTTTATGTAAAGAAATTTTATTTACTGCTCATCTGTTTAGTGTCATTAGGACTTAGGATAATTCTTTCACTGATTCATTCATTTGACAGGTATTTATTGTGTCTTATATGTACCAGACATTGTACTAAGCCCTGTAGATGTAATAATGAATGATATAGTTGATATTCTCATAGAAAGGGAAGGAGAAAAACAAAAAAATAATTCTATATAATATTTTATAAGGTTATTAGTACTCTGGAGAAAAATTTAAGAGGAAGAATACTAAGGAGGAAGAGGGCATACAAGTGCAATTTTAGATAGGCCTTCACCAAGAAGGTGATATTGAGCAAGTACTTATAGTAGATAGGGTGAAAGATATGTGGATACCTGAAGGGTTAAACATTCCCGGCAAAGGGGACAGTACTACAAAGGTCATGTAGCAAAGTCTGCTCAATTTGTTTCATAAGTATCAAGGGGCCAGTGTGACTATGGCAGAGAGAGAAATGCAGAGTGTAGCAAGAAATGAGGCCAGAGAGGTAAGTGAGGGAATATTATGTAGGAACTTCCAGGTTATTCAAAAGATTTTGTTTCAGTTCTTACAAAGGGAGTACATTTTATTCTTAGTGATATGTGAAGAGGAGTGACATGATCAGATTGAAATTTCTAAAGAATGACTTGCCTGTTGTGTTGAGAAAATACTGAAGTTGGCAAAGGTGGAAATAGGTAAGCCAAGTCAAGTGAAGTGAGGGGCTATTATTACAATTCAGTCAAGAAATGATAATGACCTGAGGCCAGACCATTGCAGAGAAGGTTAGTTTTGCATCTGTTAAAAGAGATAATAGAATAATAATAAATAGCTATGCATTTTGAGTGACTTTTATTTTATTTTCTGCTAATCACTTTTATTGTATTTTATGAAAAAAATTTAAATAAACAAACACTAGTGCCCCTTCAAATAGCTTGAGAAGCATGATCTTAAAGATATATGGATGAGTCCAGAAAATGTGATACTTGTATATGTCACTCATGTTCACTTCTTTCTTACATGCTCTCCATTCCTCACACAACTGGAAACCCTGTCCTTAACTCCAATCTTCAAGAACAAACAGGATTAATGCCTAAATTATATTCTCTTTGAACACCTCAAGCTAGGTTCTCTCTTCTGAAAACAGAAAAAGACAAAATATTAGAAATTTTTATCTCATTTATTTAAATTATTCATATATTCCCTCATTCAGCACTGTTCAAGAAACATTTATAATGAGTGAAAAATGGACAATCACATGCCCACAACAAGAAGGAAGAAATACTAGAATTTAAAAACATCCATTATAAAAATGCTTCAACAAGTGTTTAATTTAAAAACATCCATTATAAAAATGCTTCAACAAGTGTTTATAAACATTCTGGAGACAGATGAAAAACTGAAACCTCTCAGAAAAGATATGGAGGATATAAAAAAGAGCCAAATGAAAATTTTGAATGAAAACATACAATATCTGAAATGAAAAATCCCAATGGACGGGCTCAACAGACAAGTGGAGGGGACAGAGGAAACAATCAGTGAACTTGCAGATAAATCAATAGACATTACCCAATTTGAACAAAGAAGAGAAAATAGAGTTGAGAAAAAAATAAATAGGGACTTGTGGGCTTATAACAATGATCTATCATTCATTTTATCAGAAAATCTTTAGGAGGTAAGGAAGAAGGTGGGGCTGAAAAGGTATTTAAATAAATAATGGTTAAAAAATTTCAAAAATTTGTAATGATATAAACCTGCACATTCAATAAGCTGAATGAACCCCAAAAAGGATTAAGCCAAAGTCCATCTTATTCAAATTTTCGATACTTAAAGACAAGAAAAATCTTGAAAGCAGTGACAGAGAAACACTTTACCTGTTAGAGAACAAAAGCATTGTCATGACAGCAGATTTCTCATTAGAAACCTTGTAGGTCAGGAAAAAGTTGGCATATTTTCAAGTGTTTAAGGGAATAACTGTCAATCTAGAATCCTATATCCATGAAAATATTGTTCAGGAGTGAAGAAGAAATGAAGACTTCTCAGATGAAGGAAAGCTAAGAAAACTGTCACTTTGAGACCTACACTAAAATAATGGATAAAACAAGATCTCTAAACACAAAGGAAAACCTAAAAGAAGGAATCTAAGTAGAACAGAAAAGAGGAAAAACAGTAAGCAATATGCAGGTAAATAAAATAGACTTTTCTTCTTCTCCTGAATTTTCTTAATTATGTTTGATGCTTGAAGCAAATAAAAATTAATGCTGTCTGAGTGATTCCAATATATGTAAGGAAATATTAAACACAATTCTATTATAATGGGAAATGGTAATGGAGCATAATGCTGCATACGCTTTCTATAATTCATTTGAATTGGCAAAATTATGACAGAAGTAGAAAATGATGTTTATGTATATATAAAGTAATACTTTGAATAATGACAAAAATCTGTACATTAAAAAACCACTCAAAAACACTAAAAGTAAATTGAAATGGAGTTCTAAAAAATTCAAGTACCCACATAAAGGCAAGAAAAAAGAAATAGAAATGAAAAACTGAGAAAATGAAGAGAAAACAAATAAAATGGCAGACTAAACTGTAATATATCAATAATTACATTAAATATAAATGGCCTAAATACACTAATTAGAAGGCTGAGCTTGATATAGTAGATTGAAAGATTCAAGTGTACAATGTCTACAAGAAATTCACTTTTAAAAGAAAGCAGGTGGGCTATATTAATACAATATAAAATAGATATCAGAGCTAAAAAATACCTGAGTCAAAAAGAACTATTGAAAGCAAATAAAAAGATCAATTCATAAGGGCATAACAATCTTAAATGTGGACCAACCAAAAAAACTCATCTGCAAAATGTTTGAAACAAAAATTAATAAATCATAAAGAAGAAAAATTCCATAGTCATACTTGAAGACTTGAACACCCCAGTCTCAACAATTGAAAGAACAACTAAACAGAAAACCAACAGGCTATAGAAGAACTCGACAATACCATCTTCCAAAAGGACCTAATCACCATAATAGAACACTATACCCAACAACAACAGAATACACATTCTTTTTAAGTGTCCAGGGAACAAACATCAAGGTAAACCACATCAAGGGCCATAAAAAAAGAACTCAAACAATTTAAAATAATTTAATCCATACATACAGAATGTGTTTTCTGACCAAAATAGGGGAAAAATAGGCACTTAAATAAATTGCATTGAGCATTTTGAGAACTTCACCCAATGTCTCATACTTTATACAATAATTAACTCAAAATAAATCACTGCCTCAAATGTTAAACACAAAATATAAAAACCTTTGAAAACAAACAAAATCTTTTGGATTTTGAGCTAAGCAAAATGTTTTTAGGCTTGACACCAAAAGCACAATTCATAAAACAGAAAATTGATAAATTGGACTTAAAATGATCTATGAATGACTCTGCTAAGTGAATAAAAGACAACCTTCATACTTGGGGAATATTTGCAAATCACATATAACACAAAGATTTATTATCTAGAATATATAAAATACTCTGAAAATTATTTTAAAAATATTCCAATCAGAACATCAACAAAAACATGAGAAATTTCACTTAAGAGGATATACAATAGAAAATATGCAACATGAAAAGTTGCACAACCTAATTAGTATCTTCATACAACCCAACATTTGCTCTCCTGGGCATTTACCCCTGAGAAATGAAAATGTAATTTAACACAAATCTTGTACATGAAAATGTATATTAGCTAATCTCCATTTAGCAGATTGCTAAGACAAATACCATATAATGTGTTGGCTTAAACAATAACAAACAATTTATTGTCCCACAGTTTTAGAGCTTAGAAGGCTTCTTTCCTCCCATTGTCAGTAGCATTCTGGCTGGCCAGAAATCCTTTGTTTTCTAGGCTTTCCTTTTACATGGTGATATCCTCTTTTCTTCCAAGTTCCCGCCTACTTCTGGCTTCTCCTTGTGGTCTTCTGTAATAGTTAATGAGTTACAAGATGCTATGTGGGGTTATTAAAGCCGCAACACAGTAAGTATGTCCAACCACTTCAATTCCTAAACTTGAACTGTTTTTTTTTTTTTGACATCTATGTTTTCTTTGTGTGTGTGTGTTTTTATATGTGTATCCTTTGTTTTCCTGAACCCAAAATATGTTTTGGTTACAGAAGTACAGTCTTAGGACAATAATCTTTCCACTATTTCATAATATTTTTATATTTATTGGGATGTGTCTACAACTTCCTATTAAAGACTTAATTTTTTTAGAAAAAAGGACATACCTCAATATTCTCTTGTTTCTGTTTCACTGTCCATAATAAAACATGTTTCTCTCAAACATGGTTTCTGGTGTCTGGTTTCTTTTTCTTTTAAAGACTTCACTAATTTGGCTTAAGCCCCAACCTCATTCAGTTAGAACACACTTCAACTTAAAAATAACATCTTCAAGAGATCTATTTAAAATTGGTTTACACCTACAAGAATGTGGAGTATGATTAAAAATACGTCTAAATTATGATATATAATTCAATCCACCACACAGTCAAAAACTGGAAACAACCCAGATGTTCTTCAACAAATAGATGGTTAAACAAACCATAGTGTATCCAAACAATGGAAAACTGCTCAGTTATTAAAAGGAATGGGCTAGATATGTCACCAGACAATTACTGTGAAAGAAAAAAGCCAATCCTAAAAGTTTATATACTATATGACTCCAATTATACAACATTGTGGAGTGAAAAATTTGAAGGAACAGAGAACAGATTAGTGATTGCCAAGGGTAAAGGATGGGTTGGGTGTGGGAAGGAAGTGAACATAGCTATAAAAGAACAGCAAGAAAACTCCTTTAGTGTTGGAAATATTCTGGATCTTGACTGATTCAATATCTATATCCTGGTTGTGGTATTGTACTTTATTTTTTTTTAAGTAATGCTTTTTTTCCTTTCTCTCCCCCCTGTCCCCCCCCCACAAATGCTGTC
>PVKH010044086.1:0-10645 GCA_004027955.1 Chaetophractus vellerosus | reverse complement strand
TTTTTTTTTTTTTTTTTTTTTTTTTTTTTTTTTTTTTTTTTTTTTTTTTTTTTTTTTTTTTTTTTTTTTTTTTTTTTTTTTTTTTTTTTTTTTTTTTTTTTTTTTTTTTTTTTTTTTTTTTTTTTTTTTTTTTTTTTTTTTTTTTTTTTTTTTTTTTTTTTTTTTTTTTTTTTTTTTTTTTTTTTTTTTTTTTTTTTTGAGTACCTTGACTATGTCAAATCACTGTCTTCTTGCCTTACTGGTTTCAGAAGGGAAATCAGCACTTAATCTTATTGGGCTTCCCTTGTATGTGATGATTATCTTTTCTTTTGCTGCATTGAGTATTTCCTCTTTGTCTTGAGCATTGGACATTTTGACAAGCATATGTCTTTGATAGGCCTGTTCAGAATATACTGTTTTGAGTGCACTGTGCTTCCTGGACATGCACATCCATCCCCCTCAATAGGGTTGGGAAGTTTTCAGCCATTATTTCCTTCAATCGTCGTTCTGTTCCCTTTCCCTTCTCTTCTCCCTATGGATGCCTATAATGCATATGATTGTGCATTTTGTGTTTTTGGTTAAATCCCTAAGTCTCTGCTGGTTTTTAAAAAGCTTTTTATCTATCTGTTCTACCGTCTGTTTGATTTCAGATGTACTGTCTTCCACATCACTAATTTTTTCTTCTGCCTGTTCAAATATGTTGTTATATGATTCCAGTGTCTTTTTGATTTCTTGGATTGTGCCATTCACCACCATCATATCCATTATCTTTTCATGTATGTTTGCAATTTCTTCAATATGTTTTTCCAGTGTCATCTTAATATCCCTAGTCTCTTCCTTCACTTTATTAAGTTGGTCCATGATATTTGTTTGGGCAGCTTTGATTAGTTGTTCAGTGTTCTGCATCTCTTCCTGGTTTTTAGTTTGTTCATTGGACTGGTCCATGTCTTCCTATTTCTCAGTATGCTTTGTAATTTTTTGTTGCCCTCTGGTTATCATTTTATCTTGATGGGCTTATTCAGTTCATTATCTTATCTCTCTTCTCTAGAGTTTTATTTTGCTGGTGTTTCTGTGTGTGTGTTAAGTTTTCTCTTTGAAATTTTGTTATTCTTGTTCTATTTCCTTGCTGTTTTCTATGTTCCCTTGAAGGAAAAAGATTAGGGCCAGAGCAATCAAAAGAGTTAATAAAGGAAAAAGGATAATCATAATAAAAATATAAGTTAGAAGAGGGGCTGTGTAAGACTTTTAAAATGAATATTTAACTCATGTAAGCAGTGTAGAGTAATAGTAAACAAAGTGTAGTACCTACAGTGGAATAGGAATCTAAATAGAGGAAAATATATAGAATGATTTAAAAGGCCTGAATGATGAGGAGATAAAGAAAGGGTAAAGAAAGGACTGGAAGGAAAAAGTTTATAATTATAAAAAAGAAAACAGAATAGAAAAGATAGAAATCAAAACCAGTAAATTTGAGGACTAATGAAAAAAGGTGGAATGTAAGAAATGAAAAGAAAGCAGAGGATAGAAAGATGAAGAAAGGAAAAGAGATAGCAGTGGTAGACAAAATCAAATGCACAGAAAATGGGAAATCAAGGAAGAAGAAGCACACTGAAGAAAAAACAAGCTAGAAACACCTAATTTAAAAATAAAGGAGGGGGGAAGAGGAGAGAAAAGCAATAAACAAACAAACAAAAAAACAAACAATCACACAAGCAAGCAGTCAATGAAAGCTAAGGAAGAGCAGTGTTCCTTTTTGGTACTTTGTGGATACGCTCAGTCTGCCTGTGTTCATCAATCAATTACCCTGCAGGTTTCTCTCTGCAGGTTTTGAGGTGGATTTTCATGAGTAAACTAAGTTAAAATTTTTAAGTAACCTTTTTTTTTTTGAGAAATAAGGAACCCCCAAATAGGTAGTACAAAAATAATGTCTATTTTCCCAGTCCTACAGTGTCAGCTGGATGTTAGATATACAGGTGAATAACTACTCTTAGTGGAACTGAGAATCAACCTAGAAACCTCATATATTCAAGGCAGAAATTCCTCTACTGACCTAACTTACTAATTGGGTCAGTTAGCCCTTCAGAAAGTTATTTAGTCACTTTCCCCTGTGAAGGTT
This sequence comes from Chaetophractus vellerosus, assembly GCA_004027955.1. Taxonomy (NCBI): domain Eukaryota; kingdom Metazoa; phylum Chordata; class Mammalia; order Cingulata; family Chlamyphoridae; genus Chaetophractus; species Chaetophractus vellerosus. The sequence goes on along the minus strand of PVKH010044086.1, from coordinate 8,550 downwards.
TTACTCTCACATGGCAGCAGGAATCCTCAGACTGTATGAGCAGATCCCCCCTCCCCTCTTTGATTCAGTTGAATTCCCTTTTAAAATTCAAATGGGACCCTGATGACTGAGTTCACCTCACTGAAATGGTTTACAAGCCTCTTCTAGACCTCCCCCTCCTCCCAGGGATGCTAAATAGGCTTGTGGAAACTTATTAAGCACAACCCACTGCCCGACTCCCTTAGGGGGGTTGAAATTCTGATAATCCTTAGTGCAGAATTATTAAATTATCTGAGGCAGCCCTCTCTCAAGCCAAGTCTCTGTATCCCAGGACAGTTAGGTAAATCAGGCTTCCTCAGAAGATTCACCTCTCCCCTCAGCCTGGTGACACTTAAAGCCATCTGGTGTGCTCCCCAAAGGGGGTCCACACAATCAAACCCACAGAAAGGAAATCCCTCTCCATCCTTTTCCAGAGTCCCCCCACTCTTGGAGAATGCTCCCTCTCACTGGGTTGCTTGCTGGAGTTGGGGCTCACCCTAGCCCTTTATCCTGAGGGTGGGGCTTAGCCATCTGAGTCCATCATTTCCAGCTCAGGGCTAAAACTCATGATTTTATCTTGAGCAATCTGTCTCCCTGTCCAGCTCTCTCCAGATTTATGTCCCAAAGACTCTCGCTCTGTGGGCTCCCAGAACAGCACACTTGGGCAGGATCCTGTCCCCAATCAGCTGTCTTTTGCAAGAGATATGGTTAGTGCCCACTTAAACTGATGCCATCTTCCCAGGGTCTTCTTAATATCCTTTATTTCTTTAGACATGTTTTCTTTAAATTCTTTGAAGTGACTTAGAAGAGTTGAGTGATTATCTTTGATTAATTGAATCTCTTCAGGATCTTTTGTTTATTCCTTTGGCTGGGCCATCTTTTCCTGTTTCCTGGTGTGGACTGTAATTTTTTTTTATGTCCAGGCATCTGATATGTGGCTGTATTTACACTGATTGCCAATTTCTCTTTCTTGCCTATTATTTTTCAAAGGTCTTCTTTTTTTTTTTAAAGATTTATTTATTTTATTACATATCTCCCCTTCCCCCCCGTTGCGGTGACGCGCCGAGACTTGGTCACTGCGCAGGCGCGGCTTTCCCCGCTTGTGGGTGGCTTCTGCTTCCATCACGGCCGGCTCCAGTTCGCGGGTGGCTGGCTGTGCTTGATTTGCAGGTGACCTGCCCTGCCCGTGGTGGCTTTTGCCTGTCCGTGGCAGCTTTTTGCCCTGCCCACGGTGGCTCCGGCCCACCCATGGCGGCTTGCCATTCTCAAGGCGGTCTGCCCACTAGGAGAGGTCCCTGGGAACCGAACCCAGGGCCTCCCATGTGGTTTCCCAGTGAGCTCTTTATCCACTGAGCTATCTAGCCGGGCCCAAAGGTCTTCTTTGATATTTGGTTCAACTTATCCTAAGTTTTAAAAATTGCTCAGATTAAGTTATCAACATCATGCCAGCGACTCACTAATGGGTCACAAACTTCCTCCAAGGGTAGCTCTAAAAACAGTTTTTGTCTGTATAATTTCCAGACCAGCCAGCAGATAGTGCTCATTGACCCACTTTCAACAGAGTTGTATCTTGGTTTTTCTTTGTCTTCATCTGGCCAGATCCAAGATTGAAATTGGGATCCACTGGCCAATTTCATTTAATAAAGTGCCCTGACTCCCACTCCATTTTCTCTTGTAACAGCTAACAGGGAGAAAGATATTTGCTCTCCTTTTACTCAGCTGAAATGAGCCAGAGGTTTTACTCTGTTGAATATCTCAGGGATGGGGAAGGACAGCCTTTCCCTGCAGCTGGAAGATTTAGTAACTCACAATTTGTTGTTTTGGCTTCTTCATCTCTCTGTCCCTTACTCTCCTGGGAGTTGTGAAGCAATTTCCTGGTCTGCTGACCCTCAAAGCAGGCCCCTTAGGCAGCTTTTGGCTCTTTTTCCATTGTTTTTGTGAGAGATCTGATCATTATCTGCCTAATCTGATGCCATCTTTCTTTGATTATAGTTTTGATTGCATAGAAAAGTGATCTGTTTAAGAAGTAGAGTATGTTCTCCATTAAAAATTGCTGAAATTAATACCTACATAAATATAGTGTGACTTCCTAACTTCAAAGATTTAATAAACAAATATGTGCATGTGTGTTTGTAGATAAATGAAGTACTAGGTGCAGAATAATTACAAAATGACAGTAAGGAAAGGTGTATCCTTGAGTACTATTTCAACTGCATGAATGATTGAATAGTAATGAAAAGAATGACTTGGACTATCACATTTGAAATATATATTGAGAGGAAATGAAGATAGATTTGATGAATCTCTCTTAAAATAAAATTGTTGTATATGTGTGTGTCTGTTTAATGTTTTTTTTTCTCTCCAAGAATACTGTAATCTCCTTTAGAGCAGAATTTGCCTATTCATATTTGTGTTTCTTACAGCATTTAACAAATGTAGCACATATAAACCTTGAAAGTAAATATTGACCACATTTTTGATTATGTCAGAATGTTTTATAGGTAGATGAATATATATACAGAAGTGCTATATAATGATAATTTCCCCCTGTTTTTGTTTACTTGTGAAAGCACTGTGAGAGTTCATCAAGGTCAAATATTCTATCACACTCATGTTTGTATCTTTTTATGGTTTTGGGTAAGCTATGTACATACTAGTGTTCAATAAATTTTAGTTTAGTTGAAAATACTATTTTTAGAATTATTTACTATCTCCTATGTATTATATATGGCATTGGGATTTATGGACATATTCTTTCTCAAATGGTATATTTTCTCAATGATTATGATATCAAAATAAATATACCCAGAATTATAATATATATTACGATGGAAATAATTGGAGTCAACTGAGATAGGAAATTCTCTTGCCTCGTATACCAAAAGAAACCTCCTATAAAGAGAAAGAGCACTCATTCTTGGGATTAACTGAAGGTAGCTCATGTTATGAGATCTGTGTGTCTATGTATACAGATATATATTTTTCAATCGTTTTATTTTTCTCTATTTTACAGTGATCTGACTCCTACAAACTTCATTTTACAATATTGTAATTTATAAGATATATAAAATGGACAACTTGTGAAATTTGAAATTTTATTAACGTAGAGATATATAGACGCTCCTGCCTAACTAATCACTCACTCCTTATATAAATTATATAATGATTTCCCTTTCAATCATATCTGAGTAAGATTGGTTTCCCTGAAAAGTTTTCATCTTTGAGATTTATTTAACTGATTATATTTTATTCATTTCTTTTTCTACCAGGGATTTTCACTCATTTATTCTAAACACAATGCTCAATTTTATTAATTATGTGAAAATATAAGGCTTTCACACCTTATTTATATTTCCTGATTCTAATTTGTATGTTATTTCTATTTCTCAATTACATTCAATATGTATTCTTCTATAGAAAATTGTCCATAAACAGTTAATGTAGTTTGCACATTTATTTGTTCCTTTAAAATTAATATTTTCCTGTTGTTGTGTCTGTAGGAGTGAAAATATACCAAACATTATTAGTCATCATAAGAAGCCAGAATATATTTTAGTCATACAAAATTATTCAAAATGTCTACTTAGTAGGCTCTTAATAGTTGGTTCAGGTATACCTCCCCTATCTTTTCTAGCTTCTGTGTCTGCACCTTCCCTATAGTCCCTCAGTAATTCTGATCTTTCCAAACTGAACCATGCATTTCTTTTCCTCTTCTTCATTCTTTTGTGACTCTCCCATCCCTCTTGCTCTCTTCCACACCACATGATCAATTCCTAGTGTCTGAAATTTCCCATATATTTTTCCCATTGAATATGCTGATAAAAATACTCAATGTAAAATATCTTTGATATATCAGACTCCAAATTAATGATGGTTTTCTACAGTCTGCTAACTCTTGGATGCCTTGTAATGTCCCTGTTAACCATTTGTATTGAGCTTAAATTCTACTTAGCTAACTTTAAGATACCTTTATATCAACATGAAAAAAGATTATGTTTAACTAATTTTATGTCAAGAAGTATTTCAGGAATTATTGAAAAATAAAATTATTCAATGAAAATAAAATGAGTGGATTGAATTAGAATCTTTAATACATGGATATATAAACACAGTCTAAAAGATTAATGATCCATTCAAAGTTGAGGTCACAAATTTAGTAGATAATTGAGAAAATAGTGTAGAAAATATTCAGATTTTTCATAGGATATTTGGGGTTGGAAGGACAGTAGAGCAGCTACCTACAAGTTACTAAAGACAACCAATAAGAAAAATGGCACAAGAAAGTGTTAAATAAAATGTGAGCAAAATTTTTGGTGAGATCTCAGAGAACTTTATTGAATCAATTCATGAATTTGGGAAATTCCAGTCTCCACAAGGTGGAGAGGAATTGCTCTGAACAAAAAGAGCTTTTATAGGCAGAAAAAGGGAGTATGTTGGGAGGAAATTTTCATCAGTTAATGCAGTCTACATCTCAATATGGTTAATGATGACAGATGCTTAGCAATGAGCAAGTTAGCTGACATAAGAATAGGGAGTTGTCAATAGCTGATTGGCTGATTTTAAATCTTTTTTTTCTGGGTGAGACAGCCATTTACAGGGAATAGAAACTAACTTAGATTTTGAAATATGAAATATTTGAAACATGAAATATGAAATTTGAAACATTAGTATTCTACCTTCCATTGCTAGAATCATAATAAGTCTATAGTAGAATAACAGTAAGTATACTCTAGTCCATTGTTCATTCCCCAATCCTGAGGATTCTGGGAAGTTGATGCCCACCCCAACATTAAATAAGAGGGGGCTTAGATCCCATGGGGCAGATAGATGGAACTATCTTCCTTGCAGTTGTAGACACATATGTTTTAATGACTTAAGGAAAAGATGATCCTCATGTGGAAATAGATGAGAAATCACTGCAAAAAATGTGTAATAACAATGAACTAAATACACATTTAGAAAGGAAAAGTTAAATATATGATAATGGATAATTTGCCAGAAGGACTTAACTTCAGTTGAAGGCTGTTGCAGAGAGAGCATCAGTAAACTTGAAATCCGGTCAATAAATGTTTTTCAAAATGAGGAGCTAAGAGAAAAACAATAATGACAAAACTGTTTTGAAAAGGACAGAGCCCAAGTGGGTCATAAAAAATGAATAAAAAGTAGCTGAAATTTTATGTAAAGTTTTGGGGAAAATAAATTTAAATTCTTAGAAATTCTGAACATTCAGAAACAGCATGAATCCAATATGCTAACTCAAACACACATACACAGGCATACACAACACAGAGAGAGAAGCACGTCATACGCAAGCTACAAAGAAGCACTTCAAAGCAGCCAAGGTAGTGCAAGGAGAACACCTGACATGCAAGGATCAGGAGGGAAGGGGGAACATTTTGGAAGGTGCAGGGTGGGTATATATCAATTATGGTTGGCTTCTCCTGAGAAGCAGTACAACCAGAAGGCAAAAAAATCTATATAGTGTAAAAAGACAAAAAGAAATTTTTTCTATATCTTGTGGAAATATTTGTGAAAAACAAGGGTGATAATGAGGACATTTTAAAAATAAATCAAAGCTTAGAAATTTGTTGCCCAAATTCCTACAGTCCAAGAAAAGTTAACAGAAATTCTTCAGCATGAAGAAAACCATGTAGGAGTAAATATTGAAGCTATACATGCAAAAAATGAAAGATGGAAGGCATGGGAAATATATGTAATTTCTGTGAAAGGCAACTGTGTGCAACCAAAAATAGCATTGTGTATACATGTAAAAGTAAAATATCAGTAAACAAAAGCTGAAATGACAAGGACTAAATGGAATTAGACAATTTTACAGCACTTACATTTCATTTGGAGGTCTATATTTTTCTTTTTTCGTTAGAAAAATTTTAGATTTACAGAAAATTCATGCAGAATGCACAGAGATCCCATATGACCTACTCATAAATGCAGTTTTCCTTACTATTAATATTTTGCATCAGTTTGGTATTTTTGTTACAATTGATGAAAAATATTGTTCTAATTATACTATTAACTGTTGTCCAAAAATTTACATAGGTTTCACTTGTTTGCATTGCAGTTCTATGTTTTAAAAATATTTATTCTAGTAATATATATACAGCATTAAAGTTTCCATTTTCACCACTTGCAAATATACAATTCAGTGATGTTAATTAAATTGTGATGTTCTACTGTTAACACCATCCATTACCAAACTTCTCCATCACCACAATCATAAAATCTGTATCAATTAAGCATTCTTACCTAAGGCTGGCTGCCAGTGATCCTTAATCCATGGCTTTTCTACCACATGGAAATGCATATGGCTATTCAACCCTAACATGGCCTTGATAAACTCTATTTCATTTTCTAACTCTGTCTTTGCATATTCTAATTATTTCATATGAGTAAGATCATACAATATTTGTCCTTTGGGTCTTGCTTATTTCACTCAAAATGAAATGTTCACAGTTCATCCATGAAGTCACATGTTTCAGAAACTCATTCATTTTTATGCCCATACTAGTCCACTGTATGTATATACCACACTAGATTATCCATTCATTAGTTAATGGACACATGATTTGCTTCCATCTTTTGGCAATAGTGAAAAATGCCACACTGAATGTTTGTGTGCAAATATCTGTTCAGGTCTTGCTTGCAAATCTGCGTGTATATCTAGAGGTGGAATTGCTGGGTCATATGTTAATACTATACATATCTTTCTGAGGAACCTCCAAACTGTTTTCCACAGCAGCTGCACAAGCATTTTCTATAACCACCGACAATGAAAAAGTGTTCCCATACTCCTCATCCTCTCCAAAACTTGTTATTTTCTGATTATTTAATAGTAGGCATTCTAGTGGACATGCAATGGCATCCCATTGTAGTTTTGATTTGCAATTCTATAATGGTTAATGATATTGCCCATCTTTTCATATCACACTGACTATTTATATATCTTTTTCAGAAAAATATCTGTTCAAGTCTATTGCCTATTTTTAACTAGTTTTTTGTTTGTTTTGGCTGGGATTCCTTACAATATTCTGGATAATAAGCCCTTATTTGTGATATGATTTCCAAATATTTTGTCTCAATATGCAGTTTTTTAACTTTCTTAATAAAATCTTTTGATGCACAGAATGTAACTTTGATGACATCTCATTTATCTATTTTTTTCTTTTGTTGCTTGTGTTTTTGGTGTAAAGGTTAAGAAACCATTGCCTAACACAAGTTCTTAAAAGTTTTCTTTATGTTTCCTCGTAGGTGTTTGCTTTATGTTCCTGGTTGCTAAAATTAAGATGATAATGTGATTTGGCTTAAATGATGGGAATTTATTGGCTCACAGTATTGAGTCTGGGAGAAGCCCAAAACCGAGTCATCAGCAAGGTGATTCATTTTTCCCTAAGGCTGGCTGCCAGTGATCCTTAATCCTCAGCTTTTCTCTCACATGGCAATGCACATGGCTATGTCTTCTTTTTCATCTGTGTTCTATTTATCTGCAGTATCATCTAATGCTTTCTCTCTATGACCTAAAAATAATATCTTCCAAATGTCCTATTTACAATGGATCCATAACCACAGGAACAGATTTAGATTAAGAACATATTTTGGGGGTATAAAATACAACCCTTTACAAAGTTTTATAATTTCATTTCATATATTTGAGTATTTGATTCACTTTTAGTTAATTTTTGTATATGTTAAGAGGTGGTGGTCCTCATTCAATCTTTCACATGTAGCTATCGAGTTTTCCCGAACACCATTGTTGCAGACTATTCTTTCACTATTGAGTGGACTTGAAAACTTTTTCAAAAATCACCTTGTCATTGTCATGAAAGTTTATCTCTAAACTTTCAATTCAAATCCATTGCTCTATATTTCTGCACTTGTGCTGTTATCATGGTTTTTAATACAGTAGCTTTTTAATAAGTTGTAAAATTGGGAAGTGTTATTCTTATAACATCCTTCTTCTATTTTAGGATGGTTTTATCTATTTGTGAACCTTCACCCTTCCATGTAAATTTGATGATTGACTTTTGCATTTCTGCAATGAAAATTTTTGCAATTTTGATTGGGATTGAGTGGCACCTAAAACTTACATTGTATAGAATTGACATCTTAACAGTACTTAGTATTACAGTCATTAAGCATGGAATGTCCTTCCATTCTTTTGGGTTTCTTTGATTACTTTCAGCATTTTTTCATACTTTTCTGTGTGTAAGTTTTATATACCCTTGGCTAAATTTGATCCTAGATATTTGATTTTTATTTGTATAGCAAATGATTTTTTAACTTAATACTGTCTTCAAAATATTCATTATTGTTGTATTGAAAAATCACTGATTTTTGGGTGCTGTTCTTTACCCAGTCAGTTTGCTGAATTAATTTTTTCTTTCTAGTAGATTTGTTGTGGATTTTTCTATATATATGGGATCATGCCATCTACAATTAGGAAGAGATTTGCTTCCTGATATACTTCCCAATTTGGATGTTTTTATCTCATTTCTTTGCATAATTATTCTGGCCAGA
>PVKH010044085.1:0-10661 GCA_004027955.1 Chaetophractus vellerosus | reverse complement strand
TCATCCATTCTTGATCCAATCTTGCTGATTGATGCAGATGCAATCAGCCATCCATGCAGTAAACTCAATTAGCCCCAGGCTTGCTGGACCCAACAGCTGGGCACAATTACCTGGCCGAGTTGACACATTAGCCTAACCATCACATGTGGTGTATTACATTGATTGATTTTCTTATGTTGAACCATCCTTGCATACCCAGGATGAAACCCACTTGGTCATGGTGTATAATGCTTTTGATATGTTGTTGAATGTGATTAACAAGTATTTTGTAGAGGATTTTAGCATCTAGGTTCATTAGAGAAATTGGTCTGTAATTTTCCTTTCCTGTGGTATCTTTGTTTGGCTTTGATATTAGGGTAATGTTGGCATCACAGAATGAGTTAGGCAATGTTTCTTCTATTTCTATTTTTTGGAAGAGCTTAAGCAGGATTGGTGTTAGTTTTTTCCAGAATGTTTGGTAGAATTCAGCTGTGAAGCCATCTGGTCCTGGTCTCTTCTTAGTTGGGAGGTTTTTTAATGACTGAGTCTATCCCTTTACTTTTAATTGGACTGTTGAATTCATCGATTTGTTCTTTCAGCAGTGTACGCTGCTTGTGAGTTTCTAGTAATTTGTCCATTTCCTCTAAATTATCATTCTTGTTAGCATATAATTTTTCAAAGTATCCTCTTATGAAATTCTTTATTTCAGTGGGGTCAGTAGTGATATCCTTTTCTTCATTCTTTATTTTGTGTATTTGCATCTGCTCTTTCTTTTTCTTTGTTAGTCTGGCTAAGGGTTTGTCAATTTTATTGATCTTCTCAAAGAACCAGCTTTTGGTTTTGTTTATTTTTTCTTGTGCTTTCTTATTTTCTATTTCATTTAGTTCTGCTCTAATCTTTGTTATTTCTTTCTTTCTGCTTCCTTTGGGGTTAGTTTGTTGTTGCTTTTGCCAATCCTTTCAGGTGTGTAGTTAATACTTCAATTTTAGCTCTTTCTTCTTTTTTAATATATGCATTTAGAGCTATAAATTTCCCTCTCAGTGCTGCTTTGGCTGCATCCCATAGGTTTTGATATGTTGTGTTGCCATTTTCATTTGATTTGAGGTAGTTACTGATTTCCTTTGAAATTTCTTCCTTGACCCACTGATGTCCAACAGTGTGTTGTTTAACTTCCATATCTTCATGCCTAATCCAGTCTCTGGGCCTTAGTAATTTCCAATTTCATTCCATTGTGGTCAGAGAAATTATTTCTTATAATCTCAATCATTCTGAACTCATTGAGAGTTGTTCTGTGGCCTAGCATGTGATCTATCTTGGAGTATGATCCATGTATGCTCGAGAAGAATGTATATCCCACTGTATTAGGATGTAACATTCTGTATATGTCCTTTAGGTCCAGGTCTTCTAATGTATTATTCAGGTTCTTTGTTTCTTTACTGATTCTCTGTCTAGATGTTCTGTCTAATGGTGATAATGGTGTATTAAGGTCCCCCACTGTAATTGTAGAGGAATTTATTTCTCCACTTAGTTTTTCCAGTGTTTGCCTCACATATTTTGAGGCACCCTGATTAGGTGCATAAGTGTTTATGATTGTTCACTCTTCTTGAGAGATTACCCCTTTTACTAATATATAGTGTCCCTCTTTGTCTGTTATGATTGTTTTGCATTTAAAGTCTGTTTTGTCTGATATTAGGATAGCTAGTCCTGCCCTTTTTGGTTATTGTTTACTTGTAAAATTGTTTTCTAGCCATTCACTTGCAGCCTCCTTGAATCCCTGGATCTAAGTTGGGTCCCTTGTAGACAACATATAGATGGGTCATATTTCCTTATCCATTCTGTCAATCTGTGTCTCTTGATGGGTGAGTTTAATCCGTTAACATTCAATGTTATTACTCTCATTGAAATTCTTAAATCCACCAAATTTTCTTTGGACTTAAGTATGTCCTATGTAGTTTTTGTTTCTCTTTATGTCTTTTTAGTTGTTCTTACACTCTCCTCCAATTCTCTCTCTCCTATTTTTTCCTTTCAACCTTTAGAGCTTCTTTTAGTATTTCTTGAAGTGCAGGTTTCTTATTGGCACATTCCCTTAATTTCTGTTTATCTGTGACTATTTTGAACTCTCCGGAATTTTTGAATGCCAGCTTTGCTGGATAGAGAATTCGTGGTTGAAAGTTTTTTTTTTTTTTTAGTACCTTGACTATGTCATACCACTTTCTTCTTGCCTCCATGGTTTCAGCTGAGAAATCAGCACTTAATCTTATTGTGCTTCCCTTGTGTGTGATGGTTCTCTTTTCTCTTGCTGCCTTGAGTATTTTCTCTTTGTCTTGAGCATTGGACATTTTGACAAGTATATGTCTTGGAGTTAGACTGTTGAGATTTATACTGTTTGGGGTGTGCTGTGCTTCCTGGATATGTACATCCATCTCCCTCAATAGGGTTGGGAAGTTTTCAGCCATTATTTCCTTCAAAACTCCTTCTGTTCCCTTTCCTTTCTCTACTCCTTCTGGGATGCCTATAATGCATATGTTTGTATATTTTGTGTTATTGGTTAAATCCCTGAGCCCCTGCTGGATTTTTTCTATCTTTTTATCTATCTATTCTACTATCTGTTTGATTTCAGATGTACTGTCTTCCACATCACTAATTCTTTCTTCTGTCTGTTCAAATCTGCTGTTACATGAATCCATAGTCTTTTTGATTTCTTGGATTGTGCTATTCATCAACATTATATCTGTTATCTTTTTATGTATGTTTACAATTTCTTCAGTATGTACTCCCAGTGTCTTCTTAATATCCTTAATCTCTTCCTTCATTTCATTAAGTTGGTCCATGATATTTGTTTGGACAGCTTTTATTAATTGTTCTATGTTCTGCATTTCTTCCTGGTTTTTGGTTTGTTCTTTGGAATGGTCCATGTCTTCCAGTTTCTCAGTATGGCTTGTAATTTTTTGTTGCTCTCTGGTATTGATGTGTTTATTCACTTGATTAACTTCACTCTCTGCTCTAGAGTTTTATTTAGCTTATAGTTGTGTGTGTGTTAAGTTTTCTCTTTGATATTTCCTTCCTGTTGTTTTATTTCCTTGATTTTTTCTATGCTCCCTTGAAAGAAAAAGATTAGGGCCAGAGGAATCAAAATGTGTAAGAAACGAAAAAGGATAATAGCACTACTGTTAAAAGTTAGAAGAGGGGCTGTATCAGACTCAGTAAATTGAATATTTAACTCATGTAGACAGTGTAGAGTAAAAGGGGGGTAAAGTGGAATGCCTACAATGGAATGGAGAATCCAATAGAGAAAAATATATAAAATATTTTATAAGGCCAGAATGATGAGGAGAGAAAAAACTAATAAAGAAAAGGCTGAATGAAAAAAGCTAATACAAAAAAAAAAGAAAGAAAAGAGAACAGAATAGACAAGATAGAAGTTGACAAGCGTGAAGTTGAGAACAAATGAGAAAAGGTGAAATATAAGAACCACAACAGAATGCTGAAGGTAGAAAGATGAAGGAAGGAGAAGAGATAGTGTTGGTAGACACAATCACTATACACAGAGAATGGGAACTCAAGGAAGAAGAAGTCCAGGAAAGAAGAAAAAAGTTAGCAGCACGATTTTATGTTGAGCAGTCCACCTCACCATCCAGTTCCCTCCACATCGATGTACCCAAGACTTCCATCCCCCAGGCTCCCAGGAAAGACCACCCGGGAAGACTCCCGTCCCCAGTCAGCTGTCCTCTGCAGGAGAGCCAGTGAGTGCACACCTTAACAATGCATGTCCACTTTCAGGTTCACAGTACTGGATCTGATATTTTTCTTTCCTCAGTTCAGCATTTGTGGAGTCCTCCAGTCTCTACCATTCTCCAGAGTATAAGGGGAGGTTTTTACCACTCTTTGACTCTTAATGTGACAACTAGAGTGTCTTATATTATCAACTGTAGCAGAAAGTAGTAATAATATACAGGTATTGGTGTAGTCATTTGGTAAATTAATTGGTATTATATCCTCCCTTTGGTAGATAAACAAAACATCTATAATATCTGGTTATAAAAAAGAAAGTCTACAATTGATGCAGGAAGAAACAGTGGTTTAAAGTATATATTACATAATGTTTAAAGGTAACAGAATAACTTTAAAACATAATATAACTATTTCTGGAGAAAGAGTGGAAGAACGGAGTATACATAAGCTAAATCTTTATTTGTCATAGCAAGAAATCAATAGAAAATGCCTAACCTTAACAAATCAAGAACTAGCAAAATATAAACATTATTTAAAGATACCGAGGCAACCACTTGAAGAGTTTAATAAAAAATATATGATCAAAAGATGTTGCTCCAGGGAATGTGGACTGGGGTGGGAAAGGTGGGACAGAATAATGTTGGGTTTTAGTGTAAACCCTTTTATACTCTTGGGTTTCTTTAGGTAGATAGATAATAATGATAATAATGATGAGTAGATAGATAGATAAAAATGTAAACATAAAAAAAGACAGGAATGATTTCACATTTATCACTAACAAAAGTGAATGGATGAAATTAATAATGACCTAGTACATTGAATGTTATCAATAACAAGCTTGATTTTAAAAATACAGAGAGAGAAGTGGGTGTTCAATAAAACATGATACACACTATTTTAAATAACCAAGCAATATTTACAAAAGTTAATAATGTAAAGGCCATGGGAAAAAATAGAAATAAACTTCAAATCATACAACTCGTGCTGGGTACATTACCTGAATGAAACATAATAAATTAGAAATAAACCAGAAAAATACTAAAGATATTCACTTTTAAATGTTTAAACCTTATAAATAACTCTTGTTTTAAAAGAGGAATTAAAACTAAGAAAAAAATATATACAACTAAGAAATAAATGGCATTTCAAAATTGCTGGGATACTGCCAAGATGATACTCAAAGAAATATTTCTGCCTTAAAAAGGACTGAAAATAAATGAATTGTGAATTCAATAAGATATAAAAATGGCAGCAAATTTACAAAGAAAAACAAGAGAAAGCAATAAATAGAGAAAAATTAGAGATTAGTGAAATAAAAAGCCAAAATAAATATTGGCCAATAAAACTAAAAGTTATCCTTCAGAAAAAAAAAATATGAAAGATTTTTGCAGTAGTTCAGACAAGAAATGATGGTGGTCTAAACTAGAGCAAAAAGAATTGAATCAATTAATTCTTTAGCCAGGAGATAGAATAATGGAACTTAGTGATTGATTATATGTAGAATGTAAAAGAAAGAAAGGAATCAAAGGAGCCTAGGAGCTCATATTTCTGCCTCTTGGCTCCCAAGTGTATATGACTGAACTATCCCTTTTCTTGATAAAGTTTAATCATGTGCTTTGTCAATATGAAAAACATAAATCAATTTTTAAACATTGTACAACATAAACTGATACATATCCATATTAGCTAATATACAGGTACTAAATATGTTTAATTTTACATAGTACATGCTACCTACAATCATTCATTAAAGTCTTTTATCACATGGATATTATGCATATGTTACTTACATTCTGAACATATTGTTCTTGTAGATATTCTATTATTATTGGTACTTTTTAATATTACATAGGACATACAAGGCATATAAGTCAGATCCTGAACTGCTCCTAACCTGCTTTAATTCAACAGTTATTCCACAAGCATTAATAAATATCTCATGTGGCAGTCACCTTGAATATTCCATCTTTTGTATAATCCTAAAGATTTCTAGCTTATGTTTTGGTAGAATAATAGATTCATGAAATTTTATTAACTGGAAAGAAGCTTAATTATTTTGTAATCCAGTGTCCTAGTTTGAGGAATTTGAATTGAAATAGTTGCAAAATTCTTTGAGAACTGTTGATTTGAAAAGTACAACACAGAGGTTCCCAAACTTTAGCAGTTCACAGCACCCTTAGTGTCTTAGTAATTTCTTTCATGACATCTGTTGAACTATGAAAAATTATATGATATTCAAACTTCAAACAGTAGCAACAGGAAAAACACTCAAAAAGAGTATCCCCTTACACATGGAAAATAAGTGGTTTTATAGGTAAAATATAAAAAACACAGCACAGTATCAGCTCCAATTTTGGTGGGCTTTAGTTAAGCAGGTATTGCAATTTTGAAGAAAATAGTTTTTCCTTCACAATTTGAACTATTTCAGTCTGTTATATCATGGTCTTCGAATTGCTGAGTGAAAGAATAAATGTAGAGGGAATAGGTTAGTTTCTCAATACTAGGGAGCAAAAGGATCATCATAAGTTCATAGCAGAAAAGTTTTCCACAGCTCCTCCTCTTGGCTAAGGCAGACAGAGACCAACACCTGCTACCTAAGGAGACATGTTGAGACAGAAGAAAAATGTATCACCATTGGAGGTCATTTTCAGGGTTAAAAGGGTCTAGTTTTCAGGAGCCTTGAATTATTCCTTTTGCTTCTGCTCTGAGATAATGGTCTGGATTATTTCTTTGGTGAGAGAAAGGGTAATCAAATAAAGCCATCAGAAATGTGTACGTATAAATTGGTATATCTAAAAGCAAATAAACAAAGTGATTATTAGGAGTCCTTAGAGCAACTATTAAAACCAAGAACCAACTCATGGTCGTAGTAGCAAAGAGAATAAATCCCATGACCATCCAATTTCTGAGAATGAGTTTCACAGAGAAGTTAGTAAAATATGGCTATTTTCTTATGTTTTCATTAGCTTCTCACATTTGGTTTTTGACAATAAAAATACCTGTTTTTAAATAATGCACATGGAGCAACTGTCAATGACTATCAAATATGTGCTCCTTGTTGCTGCCAGGATGATGTCTAACATGAGGTAATGATGAACAATTGCATTTTGGATTTTCTCACTTCTCTGCTAGAATGTCAGTAGTTTAAGTAGCATTGTAAGTTGCTCAGAAGACTTCTTTAACAGGGCATACAACATCCAGGCATTGTGGCAAGTTATTAAGGTGACTCAAAGGGAAGAAATCCCTGGGAAAATCCTAGTGTATAATTTATGTAACTATGTAGTGAGTCCATGAAAATCAAACCCCAGCCTTTTAGCTTTCTCAGTTACAGCCTTTTCATCTCTAGGAGAGAAAGGCCTTAGAATGACCTAGGAGTTGGAGATATTGCTTTCCATTGTCTTCCATTACTTGACCTTGTAGCTGAAGAACGATAAATGGAAGCCAAATAAAGATCTTAGAAGGGCATAGGGAGGAGGTGAGTTAGGCCAGATAGCAATTGCCTAGGGGCCTGAAATCTGCAAACATAATAGGGCCCATTTATAGCAACACAGGAAGAGAAAGGGTATCAGCCTGAACTCCTAGTGTGGTAGTGTAATTTCAAGAGCATTATCCTTTATTTAGATAGCTGCATTCCCAATAGTAAGAATCTTTTTTAATTGGTTAGGTTTAGATGTAAGAATCCCCTTGGCATTTACTTGTCCCTATAGCTTCTCTTTCTGTCACAAGAGTATAGTAAAATTGAGGAAATGGAAGCAGAAAATAAGGATTACTAGCAGGGGTACATGGAAGGGAATTTTGTCAATGAATGTTTAAGTAAATCTGTAGCTTTTAGAAGGCAGATAAAGTATACTTATAATTAAGGTCCCAAGGAATGCAAACCGGAAAGAATCTACTATTTCTGGGAGCAAAAGACTCAGCAGTCTTGAGTTCTGGTGGAAGTTGCAACAAATTTTAGGGCCATAAGATGCCATAAGTTTTTAAAAACTTGGAAAATAGATGGAGGAAGTGAAATAAGTGGGGGAGGGTTCGAAGGGAGAGGAGAGGAATTAAAGGACTAATATCTTGTAGTGGTATGACATATACAGATGAATTCTCGGGCATTGAGTAATAATCACATAGCTAAGCATATAAGAAAGAAAAAGATGACAAGATCTGCTCTTGTTTTGTTCTGTCATTTTGGTTGGAAGCTGTCTGTCTGCTATCCAAGGTGATGAGCTTGTTCTATCATTTGGGGGATAGCAGTCTCCATCAAGCAGTCATCTTCTTCAGCAGGGTTTTGAGAAACCTCAGCTTTAGATGTCCAATCCAGGTAGAAGTCCAGTCTAGAGCATCTATATGCCTTTTTAGTTGGGATGCATGAACACAAGGTCAATTCCTTTAAGTTTAAAATCAGTATATATATAGTAAGAAATCTAATAAGAACTTTAAAAGAATTCCAAAATATTTTCTTCGATGTTTTTTCTAGTAGACAAAATTACCAGAATGAAGGCTGTGGAATAGTCCATCTGGAGGATATTGTGGAAAGGCTGTTCAAACCGGCTGATGATAACTCTGAGACTATTATATCAGTCCTTGACAATGCTCAGCTATTTCTGCGTACAATAGGGTTGAATCTACCATGGCAGCTGAGATTCTCAGTTTCACTGGATGACTTGTCACAAGCCTATATGGAGAC
Source organism: Chaetophractus vellerosus (assembly GCA_004027955.1). NCBI lineage: Eukaryota > Metazoa > Chordata > Mammalia > Cingulata > Chlamyphoridae > Chaetophractus > Chaetophractus vellerosus. Next base: position 2,275 of record PVKH010044085.1, on the reverse strand, counting down.
AACCTGTGTGATCCTGAGGGAGTGCATGTAGTTACCATTAGGGTTAAAGGGAGCATCTTTGGTTAAGACTGTTACAGCTCTTTGGTGAATTTGGCAAGCTTGCCCTTTAGAATGCCATTTCCCTTTCATTTTTTGCAGAAGACTGTGCATTATAAGAATATTGTAGTTTCTGACTTATAGATAAGACTCTGCAACATTTTTAATGACTGTGACTCTAAAGGGAGTCCCTGTTACACTAGAGAGGTAAGTAGGCATTCTCCAGATGGGAAACACGAGGCCAAGCAATATTTTTACCGCTGTTAAAGCTGTGGCTTTCCAACAAGGGAAAGCCGAGAATAAGTATAAAATAACCAAAACATATTTATATCTCACAGCTGGGGTGTTAGATTGTATAAAATCCTTTTGGTGGTGCACAAAGGAGCCTCAAGGCTTTGGTTGTAGCCTCTACCGCACCTTCACAGTTTCTCCAGAAACTTACCTACCTACAACAAATACTCTTGGCTGAACCCTTTAAGTTTTCTCACCAATGCTGGTCTAAAAAAAATGTAGTCAATTTATCCCTGCCATGGTAATATAAGTTATAGCGCTGGTTAATATATGATATTAATCAGCACTGGCAGAATGGAAGAGTGCATTCTTCTCCTAAGGTATAACATACAATTAATTTATACAAATGTAGTCAAAGAGTAACCTGGGAGTAAAAACATTTTATGAACCATGCTGACTTGGACAACCTCTAGGATATTTTGATTTATATTATAAAGCTCTCTAATTATCCCTGCTTGATGAGACCTAAAAACACAAATACTTTAAAGACAGATATTGTACCAATTATTTATGCATAAATATGAGTATGCCTCCTTTTAACCTGAAAAATACATGATTATTGAAATGTATTTCTATTAATCTTTTTCCTTATACATACATTTTACAAATAAATTCAAACCCAAAGGAATGCAGATTAAGATTAAGAAAATGCCTTTTGTTGGGGTACATAATTCAGCCTACCATAGATGTATAAGCCTTTTTATCCATTAACTTCAACTATATCCTTAAATTTGTTTTTCCCATTTGCAGATGTTTCAAATAATACTAATTATAATATACCCTTATTGTGTGCATTTGGATATACTTAACTATATAACAATGTGAATAGATGATAAAGATTTTATCTTTATTTCAAGATATAATTAAGCTTAGCATATTAAATCAGTGATAGATTTCACTGAAATTTCATTTTAATCAAGTGAAAATTTCCTTAAGGAATACACACACAATATCCATTACCTTATATACTTGTGTCTTTTTCTGTAGTTTTTATATTGAATTAGACTTAATAATATTTATTGATTACTGCATTTTTAAAAATTAATCAGCTTTTGTTTTCTCCAAACACAAAGAAAACTAGAAGACAGGAAATCAAGAACTGTCTAATTTTTTATGAGTACACACTTAAATTACCTTTATAATTTGTGAGATATTAAATAAACCTTCATATAAGATCATCTAAAGCATTTGTACATTCTATTAATTTATATTCATGTAAATTGTGAATATGACCAAATGTAAGATATAGGCTACAGTTAGTAATATTTTGACTATGTGTTTTCATAGTTTGTAACAAATGTTTCACTACCATACCAGGTGTTGGTAGTGTGGTAAAGTATGGGAGCCCTTATGATGACATGCATGTTTGTTTTGTAAGTTCACAACTTTTCTCATATTCTTATGGTTTATGTAAGTTCAAGTATTAATGAAATATATAAAAAATTTTATTAAAAACAATAAAGGATAATTGAAACTATGTCAAGTGACCAGAGTTTTGTATCTTTTTATTTTTTCATTTAGAAATCGTCCAATGATGCAAATTTTTTAATCAATTAACCTAATATTTTTAATGTCTTACATTTGGTTTGGGACATTTTTATCTCTGCTATTAGGAAAGGGTGTTATCATAAAAATATGCTAGTCATACTAGATGTAATATCACAAAACCTTTTCAAATGTCTGTTAATTGGGAGATTTTTCTTGCAGGAGTTAATTATATCTTTTAAGTGTAACTAGAAATAGCAGTCTCAAAGCCTCAACTAATTTTTCCTTCTCTGAATCACAGTTCAGGAAAAAAATTGATGATTTTTAAATGAAGAATGTTATAATAGTTCACGAAGCTGCTAGATAAAGCCTATAATTCATATATATTAGCACCATGTGATTTCAAAACCAAGAAAAATAATTAAAATTATTTTTTGCAATAAAATTATCTTTCTATAAGAAG
>PVKH010044084.1:0-10640 GCA_004027955.1 Chaetophractus vellerosus | reverse complement strand
CCTGCCCTGCCCGTGGCGGCTTTTGCCTGTCCGTGGCAGCTTTTTGCCCTGCCCACGGCGGCTCCGGCCCGCCCATGGCGGCTTGCCATTCTCAAGGCGGTCTGCCCGCTAGGAGAGGTCCCCGGGAACCGAACCCAGGGCCTCCCATGTGGTTTCCCAGTGAGCTCTTTATCCACTGAGCTATCTAGCCGGGCCCTGGCACTTTTTAATATATATGCGTGTTTTCCCTGTCAACTCTCAATCTGAGTTCTTTGGAACTATATGTGTAGAGCCTAGCCCAGTGGCAGTTATCATGGTAAAAAGTCAATGAGTATGTCCACTCATGAAGAAATTTTGGTCTTCAGTAATTTCTATATTTCATCTTTTCTAGTCATGATCTTTCTCTAATTTTAATAAGTCAACTATTCAAAGGTGTTGAAACCCTACTTTCTATAATCAACACATACCTGGTTTGGATAAAAAAAAGCATTTATTTTCCTGGATGGACCTTGCTCACCGTTCACTCCTGTCCAAAATTTTAAAGAATGAGAATGTATTCCAGGGCCTCGTTCAGGCCAGAAACATGTATTTTTCTGACTTTTTAATACCCTATTTCTCTTCCCAGTAAAGTTTATACTTGTTTAATTTTTGGCAATTTTTTGCTGTAGAGCTATGTAAGTTTTGGTTAGTAACTAATTTTCATCAAGGTTTTGTATCCTGTGTGCCATATTTTGAAGGCCTGAGGATTTGGTTTTCTATACTAAACTTAAAGTGCAAATAATGCCCGGTGCTATAGGCCTCAAGGCAAACAGATATTGTTGCCCTGAAGACAGACATTTTCCCTTAGGATATGTTTATTTGATTCAGCTCTGTTCCATATTTCATAGGCTGCTCAAGAAAAAGAAGAACTTCAAAGAGAAGGTGACAGTTTGGATGCTAAGATCAATAAAGCTGAAAAAGAAATTTATGCTCTAGAAAACACCTTGCAAGTGCTGAACAGCTGCAACAACAATTATAAACAATCTTTTAAAAAAGTGACTCCATCTAGTATGTAGGAGTTATTAAGCACTTTATGAAAATTGCGATGAAAGTTGTATAATTGTTTGTTTTAAAAAGAGAAATACTGTGAAACACGGAGCACAGACTTGTACCATGTTTGGGTCAGAAAAACTAATTCCTTTCCCCCCTTTGTATGTAAATGGCCTGCTGTTATTGCCACCTTTAATTCAGTAATTGCAGCATATTGCTACTCTATGTTTACAAACCAAGATGTGGCTCCTATATATCCATACTCTTTTTCTACAAGTAGACATAAAGAATCAAACCTTTCATAACAAAAAAAAAAGTTAGAAGCATTAAATTTAATGGATGTAATACTTTAAAATTTGCTTTCTACACATGAAAATTTAAACAAAAAGTTCTCTAAATTCTAGGTGATGAGTATGAGCTAAAAATCCAACTAGAAGAACAAAAACGAGTTGCTGATGAAAAACACAGATATAAACAAAGACAAATCAGAGAACTTCAAGAAGATATTCAGGTAAATTCTACTTGCTGTTTAATAAGCCCTCAATAAAAGTCAATTTTCATTATTTTGACTTCTACTCTCTTCCTATCTTGTACAAAGAAGACTGTTATTTAGAGCCTCTTTTAGGGAAACAAATAATAAGAGATATCAGTCACATTTAAATGAGAGAAAAACAAGTGGTCAATGTACTAAATGAATTAGTTAAAATTCCAGTTCTAAGCACAGGATGGACTCCTGACAATTACTTGTTAATTAGCTGAGAGATCATAGCTAGCTAATTATCTATCCACTAACCATTATTTAATGAACTTTTATTTATTTTATTTAAGTCCTCAAAGATTACATTAAGGGAAATGCACATTGAAACCATGAGATACCACCTCACATCCACTAGAATGGTTACTATTACAAAAACAGAAAAGAAACGTTAACATGGATGTTGAGAAATAGGAACCCTTTACATTATTGGTGGGAATGTAAAATGTGCAACATCTGTGGAAAACAGTATGGCAGTTCCTCAAAAATTTAAACCTAGAACTACCATATGACCCAGCAATCCAACTTCTAGGTATATACCCAAAAGTGAAAGCAGGGACTAGAAGATACTTGTACACCACTGTTCATAACAGCATTATTCACAGTAGCCAAAAGGTAGAAGCACCAACTATCTATCAATAGATATGTGGTATATACATACAGTGGAGTGTGCTATTTAGGTATAAAAAGCAATAAAGTTCTGATGCTTGTGAACCTTGAAGACATCACGTTGAGTGAAATATGTCAGACACAAAAGGACATATATTATTTCACTTATATGAAATAACTAGACTATGAAAAATTCAGAGACAGAAAGTAGAGTACAGGTTACCAAGACTATGATGTTGGGGAATGGTTTGGTAATGGATGGTGGCATGGGTAGAATAATGTGAATGTGATTAATCTCACTGAGTGGTATGCTTGGGAGTGGTTGAGATGGCTAATTTCATGTTGCATGTTTCCACCAAAAAAAAAAAAAAGAAAAAAAAAAGAGATCCTAAAGAGAGAAAAAGTGACAATTAAATGCAATATATGGTCCTGGACTGGAGCTAATAAAGGAAGAGAAAATGCCAAGGACATTGTTGGGACAATTGAAAAATGAAATATAGACTGTATGCTTTGTATCAGTGTTAAATATCTTGAACTTGATAACTTCACTTAATGAAATTATATAAGTGAATATCCTTGTTCTTAGAAAATATACACAGAAGTATTAAGTGTTCAAGGAACATAATGTATGCAACCTCCTCTTAAATCTTTAGAAAACAGAATGGTATAACAAATGTGGCAGAAGGGTAAATGTTGGTAAATACGGGTATCTGGGTAGGGGGTGTATATTGTAGTTATTTTTATTGTTTTTGTATTATTTTTGCAACTGTCCTATAAGTTTGAAATTATTTCAAATTAAAAGTTTTTAAAAAGACTATATTAAAGATTGTTCCTTAAATTAAAAAAAAAAGTTTGAAAGAAAAAGTCTTTCTACTAAAGTATTTACTAAAGCACATCACTGAAAAAGAAAAGAATATGCTTGGGAAGCAGACCTATATAAAATCAGGTTTTAATAATAAAACTGAAGGAAGAAATCGTAAGAATTGTGAAATCTTTGAAACTGTATGCTTTCAATAGTCCCTGCTACATTGTTTATTTTTCCCAAGTGTCATAAAAATACTTTCCAATGGAATTATATACCAAATTTAATCCACAAATCCATTATACTTATTCTCTACCAACAAAACACATATATTATATACAAAATTAAATGAATGCTTGACAAAGGGCAAATTATGTTATTGTTTAAATTTTTACCAATAAGTTTATATTAATACTTTATTTTCTGCAGAGCATGGAAAATACATTAGAAGTTATAAGACATTTAACAAATAATGTCAAAGAAAAATTATCCGAGAAGCAGGCTTTTTCATTTCAACTAAGTAGAGAGACTGAGGAGCAGAAGCCAAAATTAGAGAGAGTAACTAAACAGGTATTTAATCTTTTTAAAACTGATCTTGTACTATTTACAGTTTTTGAAGTTCCAAATGGCAAACCCAAATACTCCTTTATCCATTAACAAAATATATTAAGTTCCAGAAAATAGATACAAAATAATTTATTATTCACCAACAGTGTGCAAAACTCATCAAGGAAATCCGTCTTTTGAAAAAAACTAAAGATGAAACACTAGAAGAACAAGACATCAAACTTCGGGAGGTGAAACAGTTCCACAAGATCATTGATGATATGTTAGTTGATATTACAGAAGAAAATTCTGAGATCCGTATTATCCTCCAAACATATTTTCAACAGGTAATACAGTAACTTGTTTATAAATATTTCTTAAACCCTTGATGAAAATAAAATTTTTTAGGCACACAGCATAAAGTGAAATTTAATTAGAAATATTTTCCTCATAAAATGCAGTGGTGCTAATAATCACGATTGGATATTCTTTCAGAATGGCTTAGAACTACCTACAGCGAGTACTAAAAGCAGTCGTCAAAGTTCTAGATCTCCTTCTCAGACTTCACTGTTATCAGCAAGGTAAGTGGAAGGCTTAAAAAATTCCTCCTTTAAAACAAACAAACCCTCCTTATCTCTCACAACTTACCAAGTGAAACCAGCCACTTCCAACATCAACACAGCTATTAGGTTCTGTCAGTTCACTGAAAGTGGCCTCCTTATCCTCAGCTACCTCCCTGTGTCTCTGTCATTGATACACAGCCAGCAGAGCAAGACCAAGATCCTTTCCTTCTGGCTTCTATCTGGTGCATCCATTTCCAGAAATTTCATTGGTATGAAGCAGAGTGATAATTTGAGTTACCTGTGTCATGGTGAACTCCCAAGTTGGGGGAAACTTTTTTTAAACCATAAAAGGGCAACTGAGATACACAGACATGTGGAATATAATTTTTGTAATTAAAATCACCTGGTAAAATTTTAAACAGGGTGTTATTTAACTTATGCTTTATTAAAAAACAAAACAACAAAAAAGCACAAAACAAACTATTCTTGCCTTAAATGCAGTTGACTATTGACCAGAACTCTATCATTAGGGATGTTTGGCCAACTTCACTGATAAAATGAAAATGGTGGTCCTAATTTTGGAATACCCAATCTCTTATATTTAGCAGTCACTTATTATATATCACTTTTCATTATTCTATATAGATTTCACAAAGAAAAAGGGAAGCTCTAAAAGGCAGTGTTTTATTTAAGTATAAAAATACTTTCTATGTAAACAGTGAGCAGACACTTGAGCATTCCTATACTTTCATTATGTGTATATGTATGTGTGTATATATATTTTTAAAACTTGACATTCTAGAATTGCATGGCTACAGTTATGCTTTCCAAATTAGGAACCCTTAAGTATGGCAATTTACATTGTAATAGTTAATGAGGATCTGCAAAACCAATTAGTTTGTGAAATTTCTCTACTAACAAAATACACAGGCCACCTGGACTAAATGTTTTTTTTCTCCATTTAGAAAGTGGTAATTCTGTTTCACAGACAATACCTTCTTCTTTTAAGTTTAAACACCTTAGTCTGTCAGTTCTTTAATCATCACCCATGAATCCACTCTCCTCAGTCACCTCCTCTAAAAGCTATGCCCAGGGTCTTGTCATCATGCAAAACCATTTCATCTCTGAAATCACAAATCCAGATATCCCATTCTGACCCATCCTCCTATTCTTCCAGATGACTTGCCCAACTACTCCTCCCTTCTACATCTGTTTTAGCCTCACTGGAACCCCAATTTGATTCCACTTTATTCCTAATAGGCTACCCCCTTTCCTCTTCAGCTTAAATTACATAAGCTGTCATTTTAATCACTCTTGCCAGCACTCAAATTCCCTTGCCCATCTTTTGACATATAGTTATGTCAAAAAAATACTTAATTACTGCATCTCTATGAAATTAGTTACAGTTTAAAACATTTTTCTCCTATACAGAAATATAATTTAGCTCTTTTCCTACTGGCTTGTAGTTTTCTCTTCTCTTTTTTTTTTTTTGTTAATTTTCTTTATATATATGAATGATCATGCTTTAAAAATTTATTAACACTTTTGATATGTACTCTTTGATCTATTTATTTATGGAATTACATCTTTTGCTGATGAGGAAGGGTCTGGACTAAAATATAAATTTTGAATTAAATTTACAATAATTCTGGTTTCCCTTCTAGGTCATCTAGGAGTTCAAGTACTTCTGCTTCTCAGACTTCGATTAAAGTATTAGAGCTCCAATTGCCAGCTTCCACTACTGTAATAGGCAGCACTTCTAGGCCAGCTACAGCTAGCAGTAGCTCCAGTAATGGTAAAAGCAAAAAGAGCAACAACTAAACATTTTAAACTCTCTTTTTAACAAGTTGTAAAAAAAAAAACCAAAAATCATACACTTTAAAACAGTAAATCCCACTCTATGATTGGGGGTGTGTGTGTCATAAAATAATGATATAGAGTCCTACTGAAATATTGTTAGATTTTTAACAGACCTACATGTTATGCAAGTATAGGAAAAAATGATGTCCTTCACTCTTGATGTTCTGTTTGAAAATAGTGTGCTTCATTATTTTATGCTACCTGTGAAACCACTTATTTCTAATGTAACAGAACCTTTGAGTAAGAAACTTTTTTAAGAGTTCACAACAGTACCATAATTCTCATTTACTCTGGACAATCTCGTAATTAGGTTTTCCTTATTCAGAGAAATTTGCATTTCCCAGACTTTTGGGGGAGAAATCTTTTTAAGGCATTTTGTTCTTTTGATGTAAATTTTTAACCAGAGCATTCCTCACCACCCCAAAACAAAATTGATAGTAAAGAGAGACATTGTATAGCACTAAAAATGCAGCTTAACAACTTTCCAAGGAAAAATTACTCTCCTCTGATGTTGAAATAAACACATGAAAGATTGAAACAAGCATAAAGAATAAAACACATTTTGGAAATTTCCTTGATTTAATAAAACAATTTAAATAAATCAGCTGTAATTGATTTGCAATGGAATTACATCAGTTTAAAGTGGAGGTAGGCTACCAGATTTAGAATTAGCTTTCCCAGTTAATTCTTTATTATAACATGTGTCCAGTGCTTCAACCCTTGGAATAGAGTGTAGAGTATCATCACAATGTTATAAAACGAGTTTCAAATAAATATATTAGAACCTAGTTACTTAAGTATTATCTGCTTCAAGGCAGCAGCCTTTTGAAGGAAAAAAGTTTGGAACCATCAATCCCAGTTGCTTCTTTTGAAAACAAGTCATGGTAGTCAACCTATTTCTCCTGGTCATTATGATTTTTAAAAAAAAAATTTTAAAAAGAAATAGCCAGCAATAGACATAGCTAAGTCTAATGAATAAGATGAGTAAAAATGCTGGATAATTTTTGGCTAAAACATTATTCTTAATTCATGATATAAGATCAGAAAACTGACTAAATTTATAATCCCTTTGTACGTTGTTCACCAGAGTTCTTATTCTTAGCCCTGTATCGTTAATTTGTAAATCACTTAGATCTTGAAATATTATTAAACACTGTAGTCTATGAAGGCTGAATTGTGTCTTGGTTCTGTGACTTTGGGTAATTTACTCCTTTATGCTTTTTTCCCCATTTTAAATATGGAGACAGTAATAATTACTTACATCTTAACTTTATTGAAATAATGAGCTAATATACACAAAACTCACAGGGTCTGACACATGGTAACGATGCAATAAATTCTACCTATTTTATTGAATTACCACCCAGGGCCTACCAGTGTTGGTCGAATGGTTTGGTTCTCAGGTCAGCAAACAAGTCTACATTTAACTCTTAAATAACACTTGCAACTTTATCACTTCAGTGTAATAATCCCAATCTGGAACTATATTTCAGCGAGTTTTCTGAACATCCACCTGCCTTGTTATAAAGTCATGCTTCATCTAATTATGGAAACCTGTGTGTGTACAAACTATAATCATGACACTAAGGAAAAAATTGCTTGAAGTATCACTAGGGATTCTTGACAACGTACATTACCAGTATATTTTGCTGTGACTGGCTTCCTGAACACTGCCTTAGAAATTGGTTTGTGTACTCTGTTTAAGTTTATGATGTCCCATGAAAGAGGCCTGGGGAAACTCCAGGCAGCCTGCTGGATAAGATAACTTTTTTTGTACTCAAATGTAACATACATTACAAGTCAGCTTTAGAACTACAGTGCTGGTTGATAGTGACACTCAGATTTTATAAAGATATTAATATATACAACTAGGGAGTCTTAAGATGAGTTTCTTGGTGGAAAGACTAATTCCTGAGTGACTGGCCTATTTCTATTGCCATTTTCTATTGCTTTTGACCAGATTTCTTTCCTAGTTCCACAGCAAAGCAAATTGCAATTTCTCCATTAGGCTCCCACTACTGGAATTTGAAGGACACAAATAGTACACACAGTACTTAGTTTTGATATTTTACTGTTGGCAGTAACCACAAAACAGAACAAGGAATAAAAAGTATCTTCTTCCTCTATTATTCTCTCACTTGGATCTTTGTAGAAGGATACCCACCTGCCTACCCATGCAGTGACACTATGAGTATTGGTACTAAGGGTCACTGTAAAGACCATCAAACCCCAAACACCTGTATCTCCTCAAGAGTGTACCATTCAGCTTTCAGTTATTTTGGAAGAATCTTAAAATCCAAGTCTCTTCCTTCTTGAACTGCTGGAATTTATTCTGAGCAACAACCAGGCTCAGGTTGGCCTAATCATTTATTTACAAACCCAGACAAAGGCAGTATCAGGGAAGAGAAGACGCAAAGAGAAGAAAAGACACAGGCCAGCTCTAAGCTATTTGAAAACATGCTCAGCGCCTTCCCAACTGGACATTCTGCAGTATCAGGAGTTTCCTAATTTTCTTTCCCTAGAGGAAAACCAGATTTTCAGTGTGTTTTTTTTACCACTGCTACTTGCTTTTGTTAAAAAGATTCTTTTCTATTCTGATCTACTCTTGTCTAAATATAGTCTTTATGGGACTTGCCAATATTTAAAGTAAAAAAATTTCTTAGCGCTCTAATGTTAGCAATAAGGAAAAAAAAAATGTAGAAATAAGAAAAATGGGCTCATATTGGATTTCCATGGCCTTATTCCTGTCATGGTAAGGTACCTGAGCTGGACAGAAGCCAATGGCTGTACACACCCTTTTAAATTAAGTCAGGCCTTAGATGCCAATTAAACAAGATAGATAATCTGTCTACCATCTTAAAATAATTGTGCAAAAAGATTTATTATTTAAACAAATAATACAAAATGCAACTTAAGGAACATTCAAACATATAAACTCCTTCAAAAGCTGAAGCCTTTTAATTTAACAGAAAGAGAATGAAGAGATTTTTAATGAAAACAATTCAAGTGTTCAATGCACAAATTTAATAACCAGCAGGAAGTATAAGGTACATCCAGGAATTCTCATACATCATTATAGTGAAGAAACAATACTTTCAGAGAATTATCTTTAGGTGAAGAAGTTTAAATTGTCAGTCAGGGAAAGAAATACTGTACATAAACACATGAAAAGTCTCTAAAAATCAGGCTGTGAAAAGGGGATCTACAACTGAAATAATTTGAGAAATGCTGAAAGGCATTTGTTCTCTGCAATCTCTACAAATAAAATAATTTTAGAAGCAGAGACTTTTGAACTGGGCTATTATGACTAAAGACACAATTTTTAAAAAATCTGTCTTTATGGTAATAGGTGTTGATATCCTTGGCATATTAATTTTTTGGCTTATTTCCTTTTTCTTTCTCAAATTCAGCTATCTGATTAAATATATTAAGCAAATTTTGAGGTAAGTTTTTTTTAACTCCACTTTCTGATTGTTCTTTGCTATTTAGTCCATCTTTTTCTGGAACCTCTGTTTTAATATCCTCCTCATAATTGTCCTCCCTTTCATATTCTCCTTGATTTGTATTTAGCTGGTATCTTTGCTCATGTCTACTAAAGTCACGTGATCCGGAATAAGTATATTTTTTATATTTGTCAACTGACTTCCAAGGACAGTCTGAGCTTGCTGGTGAAGTGGAATACCTCACTGAACCTGGCTCCCACTTTCTATAATGCTCTTTTCTTCCCTCTATATCCTTTTCAAATCTTCTATAACCATAAGCTTTTATCTTGTCATCTGAATTCCTATAGAAGGTATCTGAGGAATCTCTTCTACTAGAAAAATGCCTTTCTGATTTACATGGCTTTTCTATTTTACTACTACCTGCCTGAGATTTATAGCTATTGTACAAATCTCTTGGATCATCAGACCTACCTCCAAAATCATCCGGAATTTCAACTGAAGATGAAGAGAGATGGTATCTATCTTTCTCTTTTACCTGTGTCTTTTGATAGGGTAACCTATCTTGTTTTTCCAATAGTTTTTCCACTTCTTGTTTTTGGTGAAGGAAAGATGCTGAAGTATTGGCTGGAAGTGGATAGCACTCATCTTTTCTATTCTGATCTACCTGATTTGAAGATGCCTTAGATGAATGCCTTTTGGAACTGCGAGAAGACTCTGAACGGTTTCTCTTCCGTTTCTTTTGTCTTCTGTGACCAGAAGAGGATGATGAAGAAGAAATCGATTCATCAGCAGAAGAAACACTTGAAGAAGAAGAAGATTTTTTTCGTTTCTTTTTTAACCTAAAAAATGTAATTAAGTCATCAGATAGAAATACAAAAACGTTTATAATATATTATCCATAAAGATTTAATACTGATTTGTTCCCTCTGAAGATTTCATAAAAGATTTCTAAGCTGTGGCTTAGACAGACAACATTATCATAATCTCAGTCAATACAGATCTAATTGTATTAACAAAGGTATGATTTTGGGGAAAAAATATTATGTAGATAGGTGTCACTTATGCAATCTATTATATCTAAAAGACAGTGGGGGCCGGCTGGATAGCCCAGTGGATAGGGCGCCGGCATACCACGTGGGAGGCCCTGGGTTCGGTTCCCGGGGACCTCTCCTAGCAGGCAGACCGCCTTGAGAATGGCAAGCCGCCATGGGCGGGCAGAGCCGCCGTGGGCAAGGCAAAAAGCTGCCACGGACAGGCAAAAGCCACCACGGGCA
>PVKH010044083.1:0-10644 GCA_004027955.1 Chaetophractus vellerosus | reverse complement strand
GCCCTGCCCGTGGCGGCTTTTGCCTGTCCGTGGCAGCTTTTTGCCCTGCCCACGGCGGCTCCGGCCCGCCCATGGCGGCTTGCCATTCTCAAGGCGGTCTGCCCGCTAGGAGAGGTCCCCGGGAACCGAACCCAGGGCCTCCCATGTGGTTTCCCAGCGAGCTCTTTATCCACTGAGCTATCTAGCCGGGCCCATTTCAGCCATTCTGATAGCAATAAAATGATATCTTATTGTGATTTTAATTTGTGTTTTCCTAATGGCTAATGATGCTGGACATCTTTTCATGTGCCTATTTCCATCTGTATATCCTTTTCAGTGAAATATTTCTTCAGGTCTTTTGCCCATTTTCTAATTGGATTGTTTTATAGAGTTTTGAGAGTTCATTGTATATTGTAGGCATTAGGTATTTGTCAAAAATATAGCTTGCAAATATTTTCTCCCAGTCTGTAATTTGTCTTTTCATCCTAACAGGGTTTTTTACCAACAAAAGTTTTAAAATTTTGATTAAAGTCCTATTTATCATTTCTTCACTTTATGGATTGCACTTTTGGTGTCAAGTCCAAGGACTCTTTGCCTAGTCCTACATGCCATAGATTTTTCTCCTAGTTTTTTTTTCTAACAATTTTATAGAATTACATTTTACATTTAAGCCTGTGATCCATTTTGAGTTAATTTTTGTATAAGTGTCATGGTCATGGTCCATTTCTTGCCAATGGATGTCCAATTGCTCCCACACCATTTGTTGAAAAGGCTATCTTTCCTCCATTGGATTGTTTTTGGCAACTTACTAAAAATTAATAGAGCAAAACAGACAGACGGATGGATGAATGGATGGATAGGTGGAGAGATAGAATGATATGGCAAATGTAGCAAAATATTAAAACTGGTGGATCTGAGTGTCTGGGGGGATAGGTATGTTGAAGTTCTCTGTGTGGGATTTGTATTATTTTGTAACTGTCCTGTAAGTTTGAAGTATTTCAAAATAAAAAGGTTTTTAAAAAAATCATTTGGGCATACTTGTGTGTCTATCTTGGGTTCTCCCTTTGGTTTCATTGATGTATGTGTCTCTCCCTCTGCCAACATCACACAGTCCTAGCTATTGTTGCTACATAATAAGACTCGAAATTGGGTAACTGATTCCTCTGACTTCTTTTTTTTTCAAAGTTATTTTAGCTGCTCTAGTTCCTAGATTCTAAATCTAGTTCCTAGATTCTAAATTTAGAATAACCTCACTTATACACAATTTTAAAAATTTCTTTCATCAGTGTTTTTAGTTTCTAACATACAAGTTCTGTACATGTTTTGTTACATTTCCTTTTTTTAGCAATTACAAAGGGTATTGTGTATTTAATTTTGATGTTCATTGCTAGTACACAGAAATGTAATTGATTTTGTAGGTTTACCTTGTGTTTTGTGACCTTACTGGACTCATTTATTAGTTCTAGGAGGGTTTTTTTTTTTTCCAGTAGATTTTCTTGAGACTTTTCAATTCCTTGAGATTTTCTATGTACATGATCATGCAAATAGCGACAATTTGATTTTTCCTTTCTGATATGTATGCTTTTTATTTCCTTTTCTTCCTTATTGTTTTGCCTTGACTTTAATCTTAGGGGAAAGACATTCAGTTTTTCACCATTAGGAATGATGTTAGCTGTAGATTTTTGTAGATGTTCTTTATCAAGTTGAAGAAATTCCCCTTATTCTTAGTTTTCTGAGAGTTTTTTTTTTTTATCATGAATGGGTGTTAATTTTATCAAATGCTTGTTCTGGATCGATTGATATGATCATATGATTTTTCTTCTTTAGCCTGTTAGTACGGTGGATTATATGCATTGATTTCTGAATATTAAACAAGCCTTGCATCTCTGGAATAAACTCCACTTGGTTGTGGTATATAATTCTTTTTATATATCATTGAGTTCTATTTGCTCAAATTTTATTAAGGATTTTTACATCTGTATTTGTGAGGAATATTGGTCTATAGCTTTCTTTCTTTCTCATTCTTTCTTTTCTCCCTTTCTTCCTTTCTTCTGTCTTTGATTTTGGTATCAGCATACTTGTGGTGGCTTGGAATTATATACCCCAGAAAAACATGTTCTTAATCTTCACCGGTTCCTGTGGGTGGGAAGCCATTGTAAATTGGGCCTTTTGTTGAGGCTACTCCAGTTAAGGTGTGGCCCCACGGACTCAGGATGGGTCCTAATCCTGTTACTGAAGACCTCATAGGGAAGGTCACAGAGAAAGAGGGCAGAGGGAGCAGCCAGAGGCTGAAAGTCAACGGGACCTGAAGAGAAGCCAGGAGAAGCCACCATATACATCACCACATGGCAGAAAAGCCAAAGACCAAGGATCGCAGGCAGCCAGCCCCAGAATGCCTCAGTCTTCTGGAAGAAAGTATCGCTTTGGTGATGCCCTTGATTTTGGTCTTTTCCTAGCCTCAAAACTGTGAGCCAATGCATTCCCATTGTTTAAAGCAACCATTGCCTGGTATTTGTTTTAGCAGCCAGGAAAATAAAACAGTAATATTAGCTTCATAAAATGAATTGGGAAGTGTTCTGTCCTCCTCAGTTTCCTGGAAAAGATTATGTGAAAGTGGTGTTAATTCTTTAAGCATTTGGTGGAATTCCCTCGTGAAACAATTGGGCCAGAGATTTCTTTTCTGCGAGTTTTCAAATTACAAATTCAATTTCCTTAAATAGTTATAGGGATACTCAAGTGATCTATTTTATATTGCTGCATTATGGTAGTTTGTGCCTTTCAAGAATTTGGCCCATTTCATCTAAGTTGTCAAATTTATGTGTGTAGAATTGCTCATAAAAATCCCTTATCCTTTTGATGCCTGAAGGATCTGTAATGATATCTTCTGTTTCATTCCCGACATTGGTAATTTGTCTCTTCTTTTTATTTCTTTGTCAGTCTTTCTAGAAGTTTGTCAATTTTAGCCATCATTTTGAGAACCAGCTTTTTCATCAATTCATTGTTTCATAGGTTTTCTCTCTTTTTTTTTTTCCGTTTTCAATTTAATTGATTTCTGTTCTTATCTTTATTATTTCCTTCCTCCTGCTTCTTTTTCTACCTTCTTGAGGTGGGAGTTTCACATCCATGTATCTTTTAAATTTCTCTGAGATACTTCCTCTTCGACCCCTGGGTTATTTAGAAGTGTGTTGTATATTTTCCAAGTGTTTGGAGATTTTTCTTGTTAGATTTCTAAAAAAACTTAGTTGAAGTTCAGGGAACATATTGTGTGTGATTTCCGTCCTATTAAATTTATTGAGGCTTATTTCATGGTCTAGGATATGGACTATTCTGGCACTTTTCCCACAGGCACTTGAAAGGTATGTGCACCCTGCTATTGTTGGCTGGTATGTTTTATAAATGTTGCCTAGATCCTGTTGGTTGATGGTATTGCTGAGTTCTTCTACATCCTTGCTGATTTTCTCTCTAGTTGTTTGATCAGTTTTGAGAGAGGGGTGTTGAAGCCTCCAAGTAGAACTGTGGGTTTTTCTATTTCTCCTTTGAATTCTCTCCGTTTTTGCTTCACATGATCTGCAGGTTTGGCAGTTGGTGCATACATACACATTTAGGACTGCGATGTCTTGGCGGATTTGCCCTTTTATCGTTATGTAATGTGCCTGTCTGTCTCTGGGAATTTTCTTTGCTCCGAAGTCTCCTTTATCTGATGTCAATATAGCCATTGCTGCTTTCCTTTGATTAGTGTTTCCGTGGTATATCTTTTTTGATCCTTTTAATTTCAACCTGTCTATATAGTTTTTTTTAAGATTTATTTTCTTTCTTTATTCACACACACCCCCACTGTTTTGCGCTCGCTGTCTGCTCTCTTTGTCTGTTCTTGTGTGCTCATCTGCTTTTTAGGGGGCACCAGGAACCGAACCTGGGACCTCCAATGTGGGAGGGAAGCGCCCAATAGCTCAAGCCACCTCCTCCTTTTATAGTTTTACTTGAAGTATTTATTTATTAGGAGGTGCCGGGGATAAAACCCGGGACCTCATACATAGGAAGCAGGCGCTCAACCACTTGAGCTACATCCGCTCCCTGAAGTGAGTTTCTTGAAGACAGATTTATTAGCTTCCTATTGCTTCTGGAACAAATGACCACAAACTTGGTGGCTGAATACAACTGAATATAATTTCCTTCTCTTAGAGTTGGAGGTCAGAGGTCCAAAGTCAGTTTCACTGGGCTAAAGTGAAGGTATGAGTAAGGCTGGCTCCTTCTGCCATTCCTTGTCTCTTCCAGTTTATCCAGGCTGCCAGTATTTCTTGGCTTACGGCCACATGACTACAACCTCTTGATTCCATCATCACATCTCCTATTTCTGTGTTAAATCTCCTTCTGCTTTCCTCTTATAAGTACATGTGGTTGCATTTCGGGGTAATCTTCCCATCTCAAGTTCCCTAATTCAGTCACACCTGCACAGTCTCTTTTGCCATATATGGCAACAGTCACAGGTTTGGGGATTAGAACCTGGATCTCTTTGGGGGCCATTACTTAGCCCCCACTAAAGCACAGGGTTGGATCTAGGCTGTCCTCCTGGCCTTCGTTGGTGTGGCTGGGGGTGGGATCACAGTTTTTATGTGGTGTTTGGATGGAGGAGAGCAGTTTTCTGTCTTGCCAGGCTATGTCTTCCCTGATCCTTTGCCTAGAGATAACAGGCATGGGGGGGGCGGCAAGAGTTTCTCTGTGCCCTTTGATGTTTCTCAGTTACCATGTCTCCACTCCATGTCTGGAATATATGAGGCACAAAGAAAACCCAGAGAACTCACCACAGAGCACTGGCTCGGAAGTGTTATCAACCCGAGACCACTATAAGTTACATTCTCCACTTGAGATGGTTTGGGCTGCAAATCGAGGCTGAAAACGGGTGTGAGGACAGCTTAGGTTAAGGACCTCTGGGTTGCCTTCCCCTCCCCGTCTACCCAGTGCCAAGGTCCAGGAAGGGAAGTCTCCTGGGTGTCTCCTTCAGTGTAATGCATTTATTTTCATTCTCCTAGAGTGTGTATCTGTCTTCGTTTGCCAGGGATGCTGTTAAAAAAAATACCACAAACTGCTTGGTTAAACAATAGGATTTTTAAAAATAGTTTGCATGAATTGTATTTTTCCTATATACCACCCTATTGTTAACACCTTGTAATGGTGACGAACAATTGTTCTATTTCATGAAAGAACATTCTTATATTTGTACTATTAACCAGAATCACCATCCAGCTCTTTGGGGGTATATACCTAGGAGTAGAATTGTCAGGTCATATGATAATTCTATGTTTAACTTTTTCAAGAACTGCCAAACTGTTTTCCACAGCAGCTGTACCATTTTACATTCCCACCAGCAATGGAAGAGGTTTCCAATTTCTCCACATCCTTGCCAACACTTAATTTTCCTTTTCCTTTTTTTTTTTCTTTTAAATCTAGCCACCTCAGAGGATGTGAAGTGGTATCTCTTGTGGTTTCCAGCAGTGCATTTGAAAAGATATTTTATCCAGCTATTTTACTTGTTTCCATCGGAAAGTCCTTTAAGGATGTTTGGTCCTCTTTGCTGGGGGACACAGAAGTCACAGTGCTCTTCCACCAACGTGCCTGCACCTCATTTCAAAGCGTCACTGTTGCCCAGGGCCATGACCGTGGGACAGTTTGTGTGCCTTTTATAGGGTCAGGGACACATTACTCTCACTGAAATGGAAAGCTTGGAGGAACAGGCTTTCCAGTCCCCTTGACAAGTTTCTGCTGAATTGTCTTGGTGAAAGCAAGACTCGGGTGCATTTATTCAGCGCAGCACCCCTTTCTTCAGATGCCACCTTCCTGATCTTGCTTTGGGGATGTCCCCCTTACTTCTTTGGATACGGTCATGATGGGACTCTGTTGGTCAAAGTGTCCTGCCCCCTACTGGACAAGAGAAGTGTGTGACACCAGAGAGGCCATTCAGCCAGTCTCCCTGGAACTTGGACTGTGAGCTGAGTGACCCAGTCAGCCTGATGGGCTTTATCCAGGAGAGCTCATCCTTTAGCTCCTGGGGCCTAGGTCTGAGCCACACTCCTGGACCCTGTCCTTTCCAAGATCTACTCCTCAGCTTTCCCTTTCAGCTCTGTGAGCGATCCCATGGCCTTCCAATGCTTTCCTGTTCCTGCTTAATTATCCAGAGTCGTATTTTGTAGCTTGCAACCAAGGAATCCTGATGGATAGTGCCGTGGGAAGGGTGTCCTCCGTGGGACTCCACCAGAATGCCCATTACAGGATGGTGTGGAACCAAGAAGCGTGTATGTGGATGAGTTTTCAGCGGGTACCCAAGATCCCAGACACCTATGACTGGGAGAGTCTTCAAACATTTAAACCCATCCTCCACCCATTGAATGGATTCCTTTGCAACATCCCCACCGACTGCTTTTTAAACTCTGTTTGGACTCCCCTGTAGAATGGGGAGCTTACTACTGCCTGCAGCGGTAAGCCACCTTGGACTACCTGAAGCTTTTTCCTTTTATTGACATTTGACCCTACATAGCCTTGGTCCTATTGCTTTTCCCTCCATCCTGGTGACTCCCCAGAGGCTTGAAGAACAGGAAATGACCCCAGCCTGACTTTCTTCAGCCTACACAAGCCTAAATCTTCCAGCTGGATTGCACCCTACTCCCTTCTCCTGGTTGTCTTCTCTTGCTACATTCCAGCTCATCAATATCCCTCAAAAAGCATGATGGTCAGGAGCAATTCTGACACTCTGAACAGGGCAAAGTTTCAGCAAGACCGTCACCCCCTCCCTCTGGGCACGCTACTTCTTTTAATGCAGCCTCTGATCAGACTTATTATTGTGGCAGCCACGTGACACTCCTGACTCACTGTGAGCTTAGCAGAGCTTAACTAAGCCTTTTTCACACATGCTGCTACCCAGCCTGGCTCCCCCAGCCTGCCCATGTGCCATTTTCGTTTTTTGAACTCACAGCCTGACTTAAAGATATGACAACTGCTGCCTAGTTTTTTCTATGGCACAGTCAAAGATCCTGCTGTGGGATCAGGAGATTTCTGGGTCTCTGAAGGAGTATTTGCTCTGAATATGCAGAGGAAGGCAATATTAGAACACACCCTCTCATTCAAGCAGTGTCCAAACACAGTTTGGAGCAGAAGTCATATGTGCAATTCCAAGAAAATCTTGGCCCAGGTCGGGACTGGCTGCTGTCTCCAAAGGTAAGCCCTGGCTTCACGTGGTTGTGCACACTTAGGGGGCAGTTAATTCTAATCTTACTGTCAGATGTAAAGGCTGAGAGAAAGTGGACTGAATCTCATTTGTGGACACTGCAACTGATGGCTTTTCTTTTTCTTTTTCCCTAGGAGGTACTGGGGATTGAACCTGGAACCTTGTATATGTGAAGCAGGTGCTCAACCACTGAGCTGCACCCACTCCACAATGAACAGTCATTTTAAGAAAGGCTACAAGGTGGGTTTGGATATCGCGAAATCCAGAGCGTCTCCACAGAAGCAGTGACTTCTCAGTGCCACATGGCTGGTAACCAGGGGTCTTTGTGCAAGCTCAGTCCCCAGGGGGTCGGCCGCCCCGGCCTTCTTTCCCTCTGTGATCTGGGGAGGGCCCACGAACCTCTGCAGTCCCCCTGATTGGCAGGAGTGCAGGAGGCTGGGGGGATCCCCAAGCTTCAGGGGACCTTCAAGAAGCTTCTTGGCAGAAGGACCCAAATCTTCAGCCCCAAGGGGAAGAGGCCAACCCTGTGTGTGTGCCAGGTCTTTCTCCTGGCTGCTCTAGGGCAGCCTGGCCTGAGACTGGTGTATATGAGAGCACCTCATGTGTATTAGTTAGCTATTGCTGCATAACAAATTATCTCCAAAACATAGAGGCTTAAGCCAACATGTATTATCTCACAGTTCTGTGGGTCAGGAATCTGGGTGCATCTTAGCTGGGTGCTCTACTTCATGGCCTCTCGTGAATCTGCAGTCGTCTCAAGCCACAGCCGGGAAGAATCTGCTCTTCCTGTCTCACTCATATGGTAGTCCGCAGGATTCAGTCCTACACGGGCTGCTGGATTAAGACCTCAGCCCCTCCTACATCCATCCCTCCCTTAACGTGTGGGCCTCTCCACTGGGCATCTTACAGCACAGCAGCCTGCTTCATGCGAGCAAGCAAGCTAGAGGGCCAGAGAGCGTGCCAGCCAGATGGAAGTCACAGCCTTTTGTGGCCTAGTCATGGAAAGGACACCCATCACTTTTGCCACTTCTATTCATTAGAAGGTCACTAGGTCCAGCCCACACTCAAAGGGAGGGCATCACTCAGGGTCAGTGCAGGGGGTGGACTGTCAGGAGCCATGTCCGAGGCTGCCTCCCACCACCTTGAGAGCCTTGACCTAGGCAGGCTGGGAGAGATGGAGTGTGCAGACCCTGGCATGCTGGGCTGGGAGGACCATCGGTGCTCCTTCTGGAAGCTGGACACGGCAGGTGGTGGACAGAGGGCAGGGGCTCGGGGCAACTAATGGACTCAGGCTATCCCTGGGACCCTGGGTCTGAGTAGCCCAGAAGGTTGAGCTCAGATCTGGGTGGGTGGCCATCCTAAGCTCAGAGGTGGTGGCCAACACTCATGCTTCTTGCTTGCAGACCACTTTACTGGGTGTGCCGTGCTCTGGGCACCCACAGTTGGCACGGCACATTGCCAAGCACAGCAGGGAAGGCGTCGCTGGACTGTGGGTATTTGTTCCTTTGCAGAAATTCACAGTGTCACAGCAAGGACACAGGGCCTCGAGCTCTGGGGCCAGTCTGGGCTCCATTCTACTTGCTGGGTAACCCCTCTTGAGCTTCAGCTCCCCATACTGTAAAAATGAGTATAGTAAAACCACCCACAGCCCCCTACATTCACTTCCATCATGCCATTTCATCCCCAAGATGTTGGGGGGATGGAGACTCAGATGCACCAAATGTTAAACTAAATGGTTGTTAGAGACCATCGGACTCCCCCCAGCCTCTCACATCTCCCCACTGCACAGAGGAGTCTACTGACGGGAAGGGGCTCACTCAAAGTCCCACACAGAGCTGGTGGCCAGGCTGGGTGGAGACCTGAGATCCTCCGACTTCATGCCCACTGATTCTCTGAGAAGCGGGAAGCTCTCCATAAGGCAAAGCATTGCCAACCGAGAGCGCCAGAGGCTTGCCTGGCTTCCAGCTCGGCTGCCACCATTTCCTAGCTAACTTATAGGGGCGCTAGTGGGGGCTGGAATGCACCAGGCCTGGAATGTTAGCCATAGCGAGTGGGATTGGGAGGGAAGGCGGAGCTGGGCTACTTATGTGGTTGGGGAAGTTGAGGCCGAGACTTGCCCAAGTGTCAGAGCCAGGACTTGGGCAGGCATTTTTCTTACCAAGGAAGACACACTCTGAAAACGGCAAAGTATAGCATGTGACTGCCAGCTAATCACCCTGCAGCATCGCAGACCCCAGGCTCATGCCTGGCTGTGTGGTCTGCGGGGGCGCAGCCCAGTTTCCTCAGGATGCATTCAGGAGGACTTCGAGGGGAGGACAGACTGAAAGCCCCTCGCTGAGAGCGCACCGAGCCAGCCAACCTGGCAGGAGTGTTTCGGGGGAGCCACTTAGATTCGTCGTACTTTGGGGTTCGGCTGGAAAAGCAGTTCCAGGGCTGGGGTTTTGCTCTCCCAAAAGCCCGGCTGCAGGCCCAGACGGGCCCCTGTTGGAAGGCAGTCAGCCCTCCCCCCAGGGCTGCCCCGCCTGTGGTCGAGGCCGCATTGTGCTCGCTGGATTCCAGGCTGTCAGTCTCACCGGCGTTGCCGGGACGCTTAGCCTGCAGATTGTTTGGTTAGGTCTCTCCTGCAATTAATCTGGAAGTTACCCAGCTCCCCACAGCCTCGCCCGGGTCTTCTGTAAACTACGGACCTGCTGCCGCGGCTTTGGCCTTGGTGGGACCAGCGCTAGAGAAAGCTAGGGGGGCCCAGGCTGGGGTGGCGGGAGGCCCAGCCCCGACGGCAGGCCTGGTTTACGCAGCAGCCAGGCCCCTTCGGCTCCGCTGTTACCAACACTGCTTTCCAGGGTCTGAAGCCACCGGGGCCACACTGTTCACAGACATTGTCTTTAAGCCGCACACTCACTACGGAGATACATCGGGGCAGAGGTCGAGGCCCATGGAGAAAGTCAAAACTAAATTCACGTCTTCTGACGCCCACACCCAGGGAGGAAAAATCCTCAGACTTCCGAGTCATTTTGCTGTGGCCTTTGCAAAAGTCACGTGACTTTGAGCTAGCCACCCCCTCCTCTGGGACCTCTGTGTCCTCACGTGAAGATGCAGCAGAAGCCCCCTGCCTCGCCCGGCAGTCTCGAGGCCCCAAGGAGATGATGTGTGAGAAAGCGCTTGGCTGCGCACAGCCAGTCTTCACTAATGTGGAGGTTGTGAGGCCGCTCAGCCCCTTGACGCTGGGAAACGGTGATCGTTGGTGAGCCAGGCCTGGAACTGGGATCTCGATGGGGACTCCCTGCACAGAGGTCACAGACGTAACAAGCCCCTCTCCTAGCCTCTATTTCTCCCTCTACAAAGCAAGGTGTGTGACTGGACAACCCTCTAGGCGCCACATTTATAAGAACTGCCAAGGGAGTCTCAAAGGGAATAAACCAAGACTCACTTTCCCGCTGCCCCGCAAG
>PVKH010044082.1:0-10977 GCA_004027955.1 Chaetophractus vellerosus | reverse complement strand
CGCTCCATCCACGGGCGACCTGCCATGCCCGTGGCGGCTCTTGCCATGTCCGTGGCAGTTTCTTGCCCTGCCCACGGCGGCTCCGGCCCACCCATGGCGGCTTGCCATTCTCAAGGCGGTCTGCCCGCTAGGAGAGGTCCCCGGGAATCAAACCCAGGGCCTCCCATGTGGTATGCCGGCACCCTATCCACTGGGCTATCGAGCCGGCCCCTCAAGCTTATCTCTTCAAACAAGTTCCATCTGTACTCCAAATCAGTATTAACAATGGCCTACTAGCCAGCTATTCTTGGAACTTGGAACTACCTTGGTTTTCCCAAATTAGCAAAACCTGTACTGTGTTCTGTATCTCAGAGTGAATGGCATTATCTTCCATTTAAATGTCCATGTCATATTTGTTTATAAATGGAAAACCCCTTCATTTTCTCTAATTTCCCAAATCTAATTGATTATCAAAGTTCCACTTCTTCAATTGTTAAAAATCTCTCAAGTTCACCCACACCTGTTCAGCCACAGTCACTGTTTTAATATAAGCAACCATCTTCTCTCTCAGGATAGCTAAAACTTTTTAAAAAATAACTTTATTTCAACTTCAAAAAATAAAATAACAGACAAAAAGCAGCTTAACAAATTATGAAAGCATTATTTTAAAAAGACCTATCCAGGGAAGTGGATGTGGCTCAAGCAGTTGAGTGCCCGCCTCCCACATTAGAGCTCCCAAGCTTGGTCCCCAGTGCCTAAAGAAACAAACAGACAGAGAACGAGCAGATAACAAGCAACAATGAACAAAAACAATGAGCAAACAGATGAGGGAGCCATCTCAGGGGGGAAAAATTAAAATAAAAAATAAAAAGATCTATCCAGGCACATCTATCTTATTTAATCCTAAAAACAAACTCAATTGTTTCTCCAGTGTTTCTAAAGATGAATAAATGAGCACAGAGCACAGGTTGGTCAAATGACATGACCAGTGACTCCTTGTTAATGAAGAAAATGGGAAAAAAAATGCTTGATCATTTTCAAATCTCATAAAACTAAATCCCATAGTCCTTTTTTTTTTTTTACCTTTAGCATTGATGCTCCCCACTAGTTCTATTCCTAGACAACAAGTTATGTGCTCCCTCTCTCTGCTGCCAAGGCCTCCTATACTTATCCACTTCTTACATTATATATATATATTTTTTCTTTATCTCCCCTACAAAACGTCTAGCTATCACTGCTTTTCTAGCATCTAAACTAAAAGTGTTACACAAGCCCTCAATAAAGATGTGGTAAATGAAAGGCCAGATGTTAAGGTGAATTACCTTAAGCAACTCCACCACAGTTTCTGCAAATCCAACCACATACATAGCAACTGCGACTGCGTTGGCAAAAGCGAAGATCAAGCCGATAGCGCCACCAAATTCTGGCCCTAGACTTCTGGATATTAAATAATATGCTCCTCCTGAAGAAAGGGGAAAAAATGAGAAAGAAAAAAAAACCTAAAGTTAGGTTTTAAAATGCCAAACAAACTTACTTTGAAATGTGTAGTTCCCAAAAAGAGTTTATAAAACAGATGCCTCTGGAAAGCAGAGCAGTTAGCTTAATAAGTAGGTGGAGGTATATTTTCAGAAAGAACCACTGAACACAAAATTCTTATTAACCCACCTCATTCATTAACAGTCCTCAACATCTAGAGATTTCTCCCTCATATCTTATACAAAATCACCATGATATTTAGATTCCCTGCTTTCTCTTCTAAAGTTTAGATTAAAATGGGCAACAGCTAACAGACTTCCAAGGATTTTTCTAAATAATATTTTTAATCATAAGTTTTAAGATTACAGGTGATGTGATTTAGTTACCAAATTAGTATGGCAATTTTCTAGTATGTCATATGAATACTAAGGAAAAACAAAGTCTCACAATGAAACTGCAAAGAACAGCATATACTGGCATCCCCGAGAGATATAGTTTGTATTCTAGCTAATCTTGCTTACATGGTGTATTAGTGAGCCAAAGGGGTGCCTTTTGAAATATACCAAAATTGGTCAGTCTTTATAAATGGGTAAGGGGTATTTTTTGGAGGAATTATGAAATGCTTGATGGAAAAGGCCTAGATTGCTTTGCAGAGACTGTTGATATCAATATAGAGCCTAAAGTCCTTTTTGATAAGGCCTTAGAAGGAAAAAATTGTGAGATGGATGCTAAAGAGACTTTCTATGATGCCTTAGAAGTAAATGAAGAAACTATTATTGGAAAGTGGAGGAAAGGCGATGCATGTTTTAAAGTTGCAGAGAACTTAGCAAGATTAACTCCTGGTGTTACAGGGAAGACAGAATCTGAAGACAGCGAACCTGAGGATTTAGCCAAAGCAGTTTCCAAAGTAAACCCGGAGAATGTGGCTTGGCTTCTCCTTGTAGCTTATAGCAAAATGCTGGATGAAAGAAATACACTGAGGACTGAATTTTTGGGCACAAACAAAACAGAAACTGATTCCAGAACTTCCAAGTTTCTGGAAATCAAATTTCCAAATCAAAGTGCCTCATTTGAAGATTTAGCTAAACCTGGAAATTGTAAATCAGAATTGATGATGCAGTTATCTAGGAAAGACTTGTGGAAAGTCTTACTGTCTGGTGGCTTGGACCCCTGCTTCCTGCATGCTAAACCAACAAAGTTTTTGAGAGAAGCAGATTTGAGAAGCAGTTCTGATGTTGGAGTGAGCTGTTCGCCCGATAGTCTACAGCTGGCCTTGTGGAGAGACACAAAGCATAGAGAGCCTCATGGTCTACAGCTGAACTTGTGGAGGAAACAGAAGCTAAGCCGGGAGAGAAACGCAGCCCCGGGAACAGAGGAACCCAGAAGCCTGAACCCTGGAGACGTCGGCAGCTGTCTTGCTCCAACACATGGACTTTGGTGAGGGAAGAACTTTATGCTTTGTGGCCTGGTAACTGTAAGCTTCTACCCCAAATAAATACCCTTTATAAAGACCGACCAATCTTTGGTATATTTCAAAAGGCACACCTGTGGCTGACTAAAACACATGGTAAACTAAACAAAGTCATTAATGCGCCATCATGAAGCAAATATTTTCCTAAAATGAAAAATAATAATAAATCAGTATTATGATTTGGAATTAACCTAATATTTAGCTGAAGTCTCTAACACAGGGATTCTTAACAAGGGGTCCATGAGCTTGAATTGAAAGTGAAAAAAACATTATTCTTGTGGAGACATGTGGTGTGGGTGTGATATATTTATTTATTTAAAAATACACAGTATAGTGTGGCCTTAGTAAGCGGTCCATGGTTTTCACCTTACTGGCCAAAGGGTCCGTGGAACAAAAAAGATTAAGAACCCCTGCTCTAACAGCTCTTGTAAAAGTTTAATTTAAATTTGGTCTTTAAGTCATAATCATAAACTTAGTTCTCTGGTCCACATACTCAAATGTCATTAAAGAGCTGAAAATTTGTTTCCCTGTATAAAGAAGATAAATGCAACAAAAAATTCTACAGTTTGATAAGGTATTAGATTTTTGGAAAACCATAATAGTTTTGTAGTTAATTCTTTCAATTCTCCCAAAATATTCTACACTTTAAACCCATCCAAAGCTTCCTTACTTACCTATTTAACCAATTAATAATTTTCATCATCTTGGAAATTCTGAAGAAAAAAATAAAATCTGACTATTTATTTTTAAAGTCATGTGATTTCTGTGAGAAGAAAATGACTTAAAATTTTCCCAGAAATATTTTAGAATAAAATCTCAAATATAGTGATAATTTTGAACATCACATAAAGATCTTAAAGTATGTTCTGAATATATTAAATATTATTATAATTAACCACAAAAAAACTCTTTGGAATACTTTGTCACAGCTTTTGTTTAGCATATGCTTTCAAATTTATTTCATTTAATCCCAATACCAACCATGAATTAAAAGAAGTACTGTTAATATTGATTTTAGAGATGAGAATATTGTCACAAAGGTTAAGTGAAATAAGTTATCCACTATTGTATTTTAATAGTTGATAATATAAACTTTAGAATGAGAAATATAATAGTACCATTAAAAGCAAGGAATTAATGTTATTTATGTGCTATAAAGTTTTGATTTTTATGAAATTCCAAGTCCTTCTGTTAAGAGAAAAAGGAAAGTAGATTCTAAGATGCATTTAACCTGGAGAAGGAAAATGGGAAGTGGAGATGCATGTTGAGAATGATGGGTGAAAGTAGGCCAATTCTGACATTTTCAGAACTATTTAGAAAGCTTTCACGAATAGGGATGTCTAAGACAACCCCAGTTTTGGTGCTTTTTGAAAGATATGTATTTTATTTGTTTTTAAGAAAATAAAGATTGACACATGGATAATAAAGAAATAAAGCATCTGCTCATATTCTTCTCTATGTTAAAGAAAATTGCAAAGATATTTTCCTCCTTTCTCTCTCCTTCCATTCAGTGGAGATAAAAGTGGAGAGAAACTGGCCTAGTCCAAAATATCTGAATTGAATAAGCCTTACATGTGCAGTCTTCTAAACTGGCTGAGGTATCAAGTGAACAGAAAGGAAGTCAGTACTCATTTACAAACTCCCAGCTTTTCATCATATAGGGGCCAAAGAATAAACTGATTTGATACCATATAATGATGGTATCAATGATTATGTAGAAATTGGTAGATTTAGAAATTGAGTATACAGTCCAAGGGGGAAAATCCTATTTCCTAGATAGCCTATAAATTTTATGTAAATTTTAATTAGAAAAAAAATCAAACAATAGAAGAACTTACGATGAAAAGCAAAAGCTCTCTGCCCTGTTTCTTCCCACCTCTGCCCTATTTCTCTCCTAGAGAGAACCAGTTTTAAGGGAATATCCTTTAGTTTTATTCCTTTTTCTTTCTAAACATCAAAATAGATAGTATCAAAGATCCATTCTTCTAAAAGACTGTAGTATTTTTATTAATCAGAATTGAGTTGGTATAGATCTTTAAATTATTTTGTTAAATATTATATATTTTACTTATTTCTAGTAAATAAAAGTGCTATTATTGTCCCCACTTTATATATGAGAAAAGGTTAAATAACTAGCCCAAAGTCGTGTTAAAGTCCCTCTGATCCTAGTGCTTAACTACAACATTATGTATGAAGATGTTGACAAGCATGATATAGAATTATGATATATTAAAATGAAACAAACAAAATTACTAGTTTCTTTGAAAAACTAGTAGTTTTTCTTAGTGCTCAAGCAAATACTGAAGTAATAAGAAAAAAATGCCTAATGGGATCTTATAACTTGGCCGTAAACTACCCAAACTCCTGAGTGTAAAGAATGTAAATGAGTCAGATGCCAGAGATAGAAAGCAATGACAATACTATAGTGGGTTTCATCATTATTATTATTGATTTTGGGATATAAGCCCCTGTAGCTCTAACTAAATCCCAAAATAATAACCAAAACTCAGACTAGATGAATCAAGAGCTTAAGATTAAAAACTGATCTTTGGCCATAAAATAAATCTCAATAAATTTCAAATAACTGAAATGATATACTGAATATTCCTGACCACAGGAGAATAAAATTAGATGTATGGAAGAGCCCTAAATATGTGTAAATTTACACATATACTTCCAAATAACCCATTGGTTAAAGAATAAATCACAAGGAAAGTAGAATGTATTTTTGTTGTTGTTGTTACATATCCCTCCCCTTTTCTGCTTGCTCTTGCTGTGTGTTCATTTTTTGTGTTCTTCTATGTCTACTTTGTCTCCCCCTGCTGTGGCGACACGCCAAGTCAGTTCACTGTGCAGGCGGCTTGCCCTGCTTGTGGGCGGGTCTGCTTCCATTCCCGGGCGGCTTTTTGCTCCGTTCGCGGGCAGCTTTGCTCCATTCACGGGCAGCTTTGCTCTGTTCGCAGGCGGCTCGCCCGGCCTGTGGTGGCTTTGCCCTGCCCGTGGCGGCTTTTTGCCCTGCCCACGGCGGCTCTGCCACGCCCACAGTGGCTTTGCCTTCTCAGGCGGTCTGCCCGCTCGGAGAGGTCCCCAGGAACCGAATCCTGGGCCTCCCATGTGGTGTACCGGTGCCCTATCCACTGGGCTACAGCCAGCCCCTAGAATGTATTTTATACTGAATAATAAAAATGCAATATATCAAAACTGGTGTGATGAAGCTAATGCAGAACTTGAGGTAAAATTATAGCTTTAAAGGCTTATATTAAAAAGGATAGGAAATCAATTATCTAAGCTTCTACCTTAACTTAGAGGAAAGGAAATCAAAAGTACTTAAAAGTAAATAAAGAGGAGAAACCAATAATACAGAAAAAAAAATAAAGAAATATCAATAAAGCCAAGTTGTTTTTAAAAACACTAATAAAACAAACACAAATTAACCATATTAGGAATTAAAGCAGGGACACAATGACTATAAAGCCTACTATCATTAAATGTTAAGAAAGGTAATATTTTAAATAACCTTATTGTCAGTAAATTTGCAACTGAGATGAAATGGACAAATTCCTTGAAAAACAAAAGTACACAAAACAAGGGAAGAGAGAATGCTTGTCAATAGTTCTTATGAGATCAGCATAATCCTGACAAAGTTATTACAAGAAAATAAAGTTTCAGACCAATATACCTCATGATCATAGGCACAAAAATCATTAAAGAAATGTTAGAATATAAAATTCATCAAAAAGAATAGCACCTCTTACCAAGTAGCATTTACCCCACAAATGCTAGACGTTTTAACATTCAAAAAACCATAAAATTAGTGATAACACAGTAAGGGAGAAAAACCATATAACCATTTCAACAGATGAAGAAAAATCATGGCAAAATTCAATATCCATTAATGAGAAATATTCTCAGGAAAGCAGAAACTGAACTTCCTCAGTCTGATAACCCTATATAGCTAAACCCTATATAGCTAACATCTTACTTAATACTAATATGTTGAACACCTTCCTCCAGAGCCTAGGAACATGGCAAACAATGTCTAGTCTCACCATTTTCATTCATCACTGTACTAGAGGCTCTTGCTAGTTCAAAAGGCAAGAAGAAAAGGGAAAAAATCCTAAAGATTGGAAAAGTAAAAATCTTCTCTAGTAGCAGATGACAGGGTTATACACGTTTAGCAAGGCTACAGTATATAAAGGTTAATATACAAAAATCTGTTATATTTCTTTATAAAAGCAACCAAAAATTGGGGAAAAAATTTTAATTCCTTTTACAACATGAAAAGCATACAATACTTAGGGAAATTTTAATTAATTATATGCTAGACTTCTACATGGAAAACTACAAAGCACTGCTGAGAGAAATGAAAGAAGACCTAAATAAATGGAGAGATATACCATGTTCATGGATTGGATGACAATACTGTTAATATGTCCATTCTTCCCAAATTAATTTTTCAATTTGATGAAATCCAAAGGCCCAGGTTTTTCTTTAATAAAAATTGACATAGCTAATTGAAAAATATCTATGGAAATGCAAAGACCTAGAAGAGCCAAGCAAATGTGAACAAAGTCAGAATGCTTAGGGCTTATTACAAAGTTAAGCATCAAGACAGGGTAGTATTGGCATAGACAGACAAACAGATCATTGGGACATCACAGATTCCAGACAACATACAGACAATTGATTTTTCAACAATGAAGCAAAAAATAATTCAGTGGGGAATAGACAGTGTTTTTAAGAAATAGTTTGAAATAAGTGAATATGCGTGTGTGTGTGTGCGTGTGTGAACCACAAAGCACAACCCCTGTCCCAAATTTTACACAAAAACTAATTTGAGATGACTCATAAACAAAAATTTAACAACAAACCTATAAAGCTTCTAGAAGAAAACAGAAGAATACCTTCATGATCCTTAGAACGTGCAAAGATTTCAAGACAGTACAATAAAATAGCCATGAAAGAAAACAATGAGAAAATGGACTTCATCAAAATGATACCCTTTTGTTTTTCAAAAGACATGATCAAGAAAATAAGACAAGTCACAGACTGGACAAAATACACGCAATATATATGGCAGACATATGATCTATATACAGAATATATAAACAACTCCCACAAATCAACAATAAAAAGACACCCCAAAATAAAAACTTGGCAAAAGATTTGAATACTTCACAAAAGATATACAAATGGCCAATAAGCATTTGAAAAGATGAGCAAAATCATTAATCATTAGGGAAATGCAGCAAGATACCAGAAAACATCCACAAGAAGAGCTATAATTAAAGACACGATACCAAACATTGGTGGGAATGTCGAACAACTACAACTCATATATTGCTGATGGGAGTGTAAAATGGTACACCACTTTGGAAAATCATTTGGCAATTTTTTATAAAGTGAAATACATATCCACCCCATGAATCAACAAATCCATTCCCAGTTATTTTCCCAAAATAAAAATATACATCACAAAGACTTGCTCAAGAATGTTCAAGACAGCTTTTTCATAATAGGTCCAAACTAAAAATAACCCAAATATCCATTAATAAGTAAATAAATTGTGATATATTCATAAAATGGATGACTGAACAGAATAAAAATGAACAAACTACTAATATATGGAACATGGATTCATTCCAAAAGTATTACATGAGTCAAAAGAGGTAAGATATAAAAGTACATTCTGTATAATTGCAGCTTGCCTAAAGGTGAGAGATTGTAAAGAGCACAGAAGAACTTATGGTGTGATGAAAATCTGTATTTTGATTGGAGTAGAGGTTATTTAGGTTTATATGCTAATCAAAACTCATGGTACTGTAACTTAAAACCTATGTGTTTTACTGCATGTGGATTTTATTTAAATACTGCTGACCTACTACACTATTGCCCACAATTAATATTTTAAAAATCGTATCTTGGGAACCAGCTGTGGCTCAATTGGTAGAGCCCTGGCACATGGGAGGCCCCAGGTTCGGTTCCCGGGGCCTCCTCAAGAAGGCACGCCGCCGCAGGCAAGGCAAGCAGACACAGAAGAACGCAAAAAGCAAAAAAATGAACAAAGCAAGAACAAGCAGCAAGGGGGAGATACATAAATAAATTTTTTTAAAAATCGTAACTTTTTCAAAATGAGATAGCAAAAAGTACTAATGTATGTTGGACTTCAAGAGAAGATTAAACAGGTCCTAACTTTTTTAGACAAGTTTATTAAGCTTACTGCTTATAAAAATAGGAGTCAAAAGAAATTTTCAGTTACTTTTAAGTTAAAGGGCAATTAAATCCATGTAGATAGTCAAAAACAAAAATACTAACCCTTGTTCAGGATCCATGCCTAACACCTGTAAAATGACATAGACACAGTAGAGAGAGTTGTGACACTTTTTTCTCATCACCACCTTTTCTCCATACTCTTCTACTGTGATTCATAGGTGTAACCTCAAAGAATCTGATTACTTTAAAGGATCTTAGAGGTCATCTGGCCAAACTCCTCAATTTAAACATGACTAAGCTGAGAGTCAGAAAGGTCAGTAACTTTAAGCAGTTGGTAAGTGTCAAAGCCATGAAAAGGCCAAGTTATCTCTCACTTAGCCGTACAACTAGAAACAAAATTAAAATGACTGCTTTACCTATCTTCTATTGTAAAAATTTAAGAACTTAAGGCCCTATAGAAAAAAACCGATTAGAATTCCACTAGAAACTTAATTGAAATACTAAAAATATTTTCCTGACAATTACCTAAACAACTAAAGAATTTCATGAGGGTACAAGAGTCACAAAGCTTTCTGCAAAATCTCCAACTGTTAATAAAAAACAGTACTTATGTAAGGTGTCTTGTTTTTTTTAAAAAAAAAACAAAAACTGGAGCCCATGGATTTGATATCTCACTTATCAGTGAGCTTTATCACTTAAAATTGTGTTGCCAATTCTTGTTATAATGCATTAATCAGTTTCCCTTAGCTTTCTAATTTTTTTTCTCTGTCCCCCCCTCCCCCATGGCTCCTTCTTCTGTTTGCTCATTGTTTTTTAATTTTTGCCCATTGTCTGCTCACTGTCCCCTTGTTTTTCTTTTGTTTTGTTGCTCATTGTCTGCTTGTTTTTGTTTTTCTTTAGGAGGCACCTCCCATGTGGGAGGCTGGCACTCAACTGCTTGAGCCACATTTGCTTTCCTCCCTTAGTTTTTTGAAATGAGAAAAATGAAAACTAAGAACTTATGGTGTATAATCTAAATGTGCATGGACAGAAGCAACATCTTGAGCCATTTTCTGATTAGGATTGCATTTACTAATCTATCTTTGTGGAGAGGGGTATTATCAAATACAGCTATTATACAGATCTTTTAAGCCTGACTTCAGTCAAATTAAATAGCATCTTTAAACAATATTCATAAAGACTATTGGCAGGAAGATGGGGGTAGTTTTTATCATCTTTTATCAGGAACTCATGACACATGACCAATTACTCTGCCACAAAAAAAAAAATCAACCTTTCTTAAACCGTACATGGCTCAGTTTAGTACCACGAGGCTGTTTTTCTGCTAACATGTACTAAATGTTTTGGATTAATGTGAGAAATATTGAATTTTTAGAAACACAACTCTGTTCAAGATCAAGTTAATTTTCTTTTGGACTATTTCATCTTCATTTCTTATACCAAATGTTCATCCTTGGGCATAAATTGGACAATAAATCTTTCTATACAATGTATGGCCCAGGAAATCCTTACTACCTTAAGAATAGCTAAGAAACTCTGAACAAATTCACATTTTGACATATTTTCTATCAAAAATAATTTCCTGCAAAGGATAGCTTAAAGGTAATTCAATTTAAAATACAAACTACAACTGTGGGGTAGAAAAATGAACACAGAGAAAATAAAATAAAATCTGAAGGATAATAAGTGAATTTAGCAAGATCACATTATAAGGTAAATATACAAAAATCCATTGTATATCCATATACTAGAATGAACAAGTAGAAACTGAAATTTTTAAAAGTACCCTTATAATTGCGCCAAAACATGAAATACTTAAGTATAAATCTAAAAACTAT
>PVKH010044081.1:0-10643 GCA_004027955.1 Chaetophractus vellerosus | reverse complement strand
TTCCCTCTCAGAGAAACCCCATAGTTTATGAGGGATATGGACATCCGTCTAGCAGTGCCACCAGACAAACCCCCACCCCAGAAAATTAAACAAATCCCATATTCATAACTTTTTTAAAAACCATTAATAAGAAACACCTGTTGTGCGCTAGAAAATGGCAATAACGAGAAGAATCAGACATGAAGCCTTCCCCCAAGGAGCTTACTTTCTGTATCCAATCAGTATCAATTAGCTATTGCTACATAACAAACCACCCCAAACCTGAGTGGCTGAAAGCAACAGCTATTTATTATTGCTAATTATGTTATAAGTTAGCTGGGTGGCTCTGCAGATCTGGGCTAGGTTTGTGATATTAGCTGAGCTCATTCATGCATCCGCAATCAGCTGAAGGTGAGATCTTTGTTGCTCTTTGGTGGCCCTGCCTTAGCTCTTTGGCTGATTTGGTCCTGGCTCCATTGTCTCTCATCCTCTAGCAAGCTAGCTTAGGCTTGATCACACAGCTAGGGGATGGAGTCCCGAGAAAGGTAGGTGAGTACACAAGGCCTCTTGAGTTCAAGACTGGCAACCACCACTTCTGCCAAATTCTATTGGCCAAAGCAAGTCCCAAGACTAGCCAGATTAAAAAGTGGGGAAACGGCCTTTGCCTCTCGATGAGAGGAGTTGCAAAGTCACTTTGCAAAGGGCGTGGACGCAGAAAAGTGTAGGTTACAGGAAACATGCTTGCAATCTGCCACAGCGACATAACTTCACTTTAAAGGTCCTCTGCCAAAATGAAAATGATGTAATAGAGTCAAAAATCTTGTGTGCCCCTGTAGGAACCAGCCCAATAGATTTTGGTTTTTGGTTTGTTGGTTTGTTGCTGTTGTTCTGTCCTCTACACAGAGCTTACTGAAATTCCCAGCGGACTTGTAGAACATCAACAACAAAAATTGGGACTCACTGTTGTGTATAGTGTGACTTCCTGGGCAGGAACAAAATGCACTAGAGCGGAACTGATGATTTCTTTTGGAAGGCACTTAGATATTTCAGCCAAGACTATAATGTTCCACCAGGGAACAGTTTTCAAGTTCATATATTTTATGCATGCATATTAAACATATTTTATTCATGTCCATCTATATAAGTAACCATATTCGGTACAACACTACAAATACATAATATAAAAGCCAAAGGAGTAAACAGGAACTCCATCTTTCATGCTAAACTTTGGCCAAAATAACCATTGATAAGATTCTGGAATAAAGAGGAATGTCTGGGTTCAGGATACGCCTTGCTGCTCTAAAAATACCATTAGAGTCGGCATCCATTAGAAAATACCCATTCCAGGGTAAAGGCTGAAGTCTTCGTTTTTCAAAAAAGCTGTGCCTAAACAATAAGATTAGCCGACCCAGCACAACATCCATAAAAACGGTCCAGAGAAAACTCTTCACCCTGAATTGCACCATCATCGTTTTTGACAAATGCTCTATTGACCGTAAAGGAAAAAGACGATGCGTATTAAATCATTTTAAATCTGGAAGGGACAAGCACTGCTTAGAGAGGCGACTGGCTTCCAAACACAAGAAGCATTAACGTAACCTATGGAATATAGTTAACAGCAATCTTGTAATATTCTTGCATCATGTCAAAGAAGCACTGTGTTAATAATAGGGAGGTATGGAAAAAATATACCAAATGTACACTACAGATCATAGTTAGTGGTAACAGTCACCACTATTATGATGTTCTCTCATAATCTGTAACGAATGTCCCACAACAATGTAATGTGTTGGTGGAGGGGTGTTGTATGTGAATTCTGCACATTTGCATGATTGTTTTGTAAGTTCACAACTTCTCATATATAGATGTTATTTTTTTTTTTAGGAGGTACCAGGGGATGAACCCGGGACCTCGTACATGGGAAGCAGGCGCTCAACCGCTGAACTACCTCTCTTCTCCAATGAGAGTTGGTTTTATCTTTCGTTTGTTTTTAGGAGGTACCAGGGATCGAACCCGGGACCTCATACATGGGAAGCAGGCGCTCAACTGCTTGAGAAGAAGGCACTCAACCACCTGAGCTACATCTGCTCCCCTATATATATTTTTTAAGTGTCCAAAATAACAAGTCAGTTAAAACATAGAGGAATAGCAGTTTGGAAAAGACATTAAGGTCACCCACATCAGCCAAAGCAGGTACTTGCTTGAATTCCTCCTACTAGCCTTCCTGACCTGGGGTGGAAGGTTCACTGCCACCTTCCAAGTCTAGCCTTGGCAACCATGAATTGGAACAACCATGTGGTTGGTTAACTGCAATAATGACCCAGCTTGTTAGCCTATCCCCTTGGTAGAACACACCCACACTTATTCTGAGCTCATGTGACTCACTTCATGGAATAAGACAGAAGCAAAGGTGACGCAAGCAGAGGCTTGAAAAGCACTCGTGCACTAGAGCTTGATCTCTTGCTGCTCTTGCCACCATGTGAACAAGCCCAGGCTAGCCTAGTAGAGGATGAAATAAACAAAGCCCAGTCCCCCATTGCCCCAGTCAATAGCCAGCCAATAGCCAGATATGATACAGAACCAGCCAGCCCCCAGCTGATCAGAGACACAAGAGGGAGCCCAGCCACATCCAGTAAGTTCAGTAGAAGCACCCCCACAAAACTGTTATTGCAATAAATGGTGGCTGCTTTAAGCTAATATGCTTGGGAACAGTTTGTTACGCAGCAAAGGCTAACTGACACAGATGGTTATCTTGCATCATAAGCCACCTGTCTTAGTTTTGCCTGAGCTACTATGACAACACGCAAAGGGTCAACTTCAACAACAGGAATTTGTTGGCTCATGATTTTGAGGCCAGGAGAAACCCAAAAAATAGAGGCAACTGCAAGGCGAGGCGCTCTCCCAAAGTCTGTAAAATTTGGTGCTGGCTGTCAGTGATCCTTGGGGTTCCTTGGCCTTATCCCTGCCTCACACCACATGGTGATGTCTTTTTCTCCTTCTCTTCCAGGTTCTGTTGACTTCTGGCTCCTGGCTCCTGCCCGTGGCTTTCTCTCTGTGTCGGAATTTCCTCCACTTATAAAGGACTCCGGTAATCCAGATGAAGGCCCAGCCTCATTCAGTTGAGTCACATCTCAACTAAAAAGAACATCCTCAAGAGATCCTGTTTACAATGGGTTGACACCCACAAGGAATGAGGATTAAGAACATATCTAAATTGGCTTTTGTGTTTGTTCTAGAGAAGTTGTGTATTTACAGAAAAATCATGAAGTAAATACAGGGCTCCCAGATGCCATCTTCCAACCATGCCCGAGATTGCAAGCCTTAAGAAGCAGGACCAGATCTGCTTATCCCCAGGTACCCAGCAAAATCTTCCTCCCATTCATGGTATCTTACAAACTATCTCAGATAGCTCCTTTGCAGACTGGATTTGGCTCTGCTGGCTTACCACAGCTGTGATTGTCCTCTCATTTTCTTTACTGTATAAATATGAGAAAATTAAAATAAAGTTTCATGGAAGGTACTAAATATGAATATATATAATAAAACTTCCAAATAAAATCTCTTCAAAATTTTTAACAAGAAACTTGAGGTTGTTTCTATGAAGAAGACTTTTTATTCTTAAAATACCTATAGTCAATTCCTGATCAGGACAATTTAATGATATTCTCTTCAAATTCTTGACGGTCAACAATGATAAAAATCATTCAGAGCACAAGGAGGTGATAAAAACAATGCAAAGCCATTTCTTACAACTCCTCAAAATAATTTCAACAGCTGAAATTGTGTTTCAAGGCTCTAAGATCCCTCCCATTTCTTTCGTCAGCAAATGTAATAGTAAAATTTCTTGTGACAATGTGAACAGATTGTAAATACGGTTGAACATTTTCATCTCAACCATAAAAGCTCGCTTTGCACGATGCACTCCATGCTTAGAAGAGCCACCCAGTAGCTTGGACTCCATGAGGAATGCACATCAGCTACAAGGGAGCAGAAGTGGGTGATACCAATGGAGACAGAGATCCAGGGTCCTCCCTGCTGGAGCCATACCCACGAGGGGGCCCTGAATAACCTCCCTGACCCCACCCCTGATAGGCCATACCTGGGCTGTGCACCATTGCTCCTTGGGCACCTGGATTGCAAACCCTTCAGCAGCTCCCTTGGTCCTTTGTCCACTGTGAATAGGAAAGCCAAGTAGCCACACCCAGCATGAACCCTGAGCTTCCTGCAGGGGTTAAGGAATGTACCAGCAGATCTCACGATGCTTTGATCCCAGGTCCCTTAAAGACTACAGATGAGGATTCTGGCCAAGGACAACCCGCCCAGGGATAGCAGTCACTCCAGCCTCTGCCTGGCTACCTCAAGAGCATCCTCGATGCCCATTAAGATACAGCTAAATTCCTAGGCAGGGCTGCCCTAAACCTCTGCTGTGATGACCTTGGAGGACTACATGCCAAAGACCAAAACCTGGCAGCCCCTGGTCTAGTTAGTCAACATCTCTGAGCTTCCATTTCTTCATCTTGAAAACAGGGTGCACAATACCTTTCCTCAGCATTGCTGCAAGAAGTGTTTATTCACAGGCTGTCTCATTCCAGAGAGGATTGGAGGGGGTAGTTGTGAGGACTGGAGGAGATTACTGTCTGACATATTTCTCTGCACATAGTAGATGCTAAGTGTTTATGCTTTCCTTCCTCCCTCTTCCCTTGCATGGGAGCTGTAGGATATAAGCCTTCCCTATTAACACATTGCTACTCGTTGATTTATCGAATAGCATAGAGGTTAACAGCATAGACTCTGAGGACAGACAGGTTTTGGTTTCAAATCAGAGCACCACCACTAAATTAGGTATTTGGCCTTGGAAAAACGATTTAATCTCTGGCCTTAATTTTCTCATCTGTAAAATCAAGTTAACGTTTGTTCTCTTTGAAGACTTAATGAGTTCAATGCCACTCAGCAATTTGCACAATGCCAGGCATATGGTAAGGGTTGATTTTATAAACGTTTGCTATTACTTGCTCTTTCATTACTGTTCTTCTTCTTCTTTTTATTATTTTAGTTGTTAGCAGGTCCACGAAGAGAAAAAGCATAGAATGGGCAAGTAAGAGAAGGGTAACGAGAAGCCATACACTCAAGCTATGCCTCCTTCACCGTTGTCCCCAAGGCTTGCTCTGGGGGCAAGAGAAGCTTCTGGTACATGCCCATGGGCCCCTGCTGGCTGGAGGTTGATAGGCAGCCCAGAATCCCCCAGGGCAATGACCTCATGTCCTTCTTTGTGGAACAAGGAAAGGTATTGATTATTTGGATTATTCAGATCATGTCAACCCCGCCACCTCCCCTCATACACACCAGCATTGCAATTAGAATAAAATCCAAACACCTAACCCTGGCCCATTACCATGCTCTGTTTTCTTCACAGACCTTATCACCACCGAAAATGTTATTTATTTGTTCCTATATTTATGTCATATCATTTTTTCAAGGAGGTACCGGGGAGTGAACCCAGAACCTTGTACGTGGGAAGCAGGCTCTCAACCACTTGAGCTACAGCTGCTTCCCCGTTCCTATATTTATGACCTGGCTCTCCCCAGGAGAATGCAAGCTCCCTGGAAAATCAAGATCTGCATGCCTTTCTCATAGCTGTATTCCAGCACCTAGAATAGAGCTAGCACATAGTAGGTGCTCAGTACACAAAGGTTGAATGAAGGAATGACTAGAAAGTAATTAATATCAACTGTGGTCCAGTAATACCTCTGAAAATTGAGTTTACAGACAGTCTTGTATATATCTCAAAAGAACCTCTTATCATCCCACTATAAATTATAAATGTTTCCTGAATGAATAAATGAATTTGCATGTCTATACGCGAAGGGAAATTGTCAAAAATTGAAAACGCCAAAGTCTGAATGTCTTCTTGTGCCAGGTGCACAGATTCACATCCCAATGCAATAAAAGACATCAGGGATTTTAACCAGGATGGATAACCCAGGGGTGATCTGGACCAGTGGCCCCGGAGAAGGGCTCTAAACTGGAAGGTCAGTGAGCCAAGTCCTGGTTCAAGATTGGTCAGTAGCTGGCTTTGAAACCTAGGGCAAATTGCATTTGTGTTTCCCATTCCTCTCTGAAAACAAGGGCATTTGAGCTAGATTCGTTTGCAAGTCTCTGCCCGACTAAAAAGAAATTCGGTGATTCAAGTCACTCATAAAACCCCATGCCTTGATTGAAAGCTGCTCACTCTTCACTGAAGAAGCCCTGTAGCCTGCGACCCGCCCCTCCCACAGCTCCCCAGATATGCGGAGGCCCCCCACTCACACGGGCAGATCCTGTTATCCAAGCCCCGTCGCCTGGAAATATGTTTATGTGTTTGTTTGGCTTTATATTTCCTTTGTGCAGCTCTAAATAGCATTTAAGAGGGGGAAAAAAAATGAAACTCAATGACAAAGTTTTCTTTCTCTCTAGTCAAGGAAGGCTCTCATCCTGCTTTTCAGCTGACCCAGAATTGCTAATTTTGCTGATTTCCTACTGTAACTGCCTCCTCATTTACCACACAGTGGAGGTCTGATTCCTTCCTACTGAGACAAGTAGTTTTGCCTGCTCCTTTGGGCTTTTAGTATTCTTCCAAATTATTCTGATTGATATAGACCTCCATCCATGCTAATTATGCATAGCTTCTCTTATAAAGTGTGGTTTCCATGGCAACTGCAAAGGAGAACAGGTGTGCAGAAAGCTGTGATATATTAAATGACAGTTACCCTCTGCCTCTCCTATGCAGATTGCTTTTCTCTACGTTTATTTATAGCAGGCAGTAATTAATCTGTGTGAATCTCATTGCTGGGGGTAGGGCGAGAGGAGAGGGATAGAGAATGATTAACAAGAGTCCTAATTATCCGTATACCTTTGAATCTGAGAATTTCGTCACCATTGGATAATTCCAAAGTAGAATTGTTGAACTTTTGCTTGTGCAGAGATGCCACTGCATAAAACTCGGGGCTACCTTCTGGAAGACGATGCATTCTTCAAACTGCTATTGTGCTGACGTGGGCACCTTTGTCGTGGCAATTTGCAGAGGGCACCCAAAGTGAGCCCTCAGGCTTTCTCAAATGACCTTTCAAGGTATAAAATTAGAACAGGCCAATGGCCTAGACACCAGGGGCAGCCTGGCCCCACAGCCTCTGCAGCAGAAGTGTTACGACACAGCATCAAGGAAAAGCAGGGCCGCACCATACGCAGCTGGCCTCACAAAGGGCCCAGAATGCTGCTGAATGGAGAAACACCGTCAAGCTGACAGCTGACCTGGGCTTCACGCCAGTGCCAAGGCTGAGTGGCTGTGTGGCTTGGGTAGATTTCCCCTCTCTGAGCTTCAGTTTCTGCATCTGCAAAGTGATGGCATTAAATCAGATCATCTCTAGCTCCAGAAGTTGCAGCCTATGTAAGTCAGATTGTGCTAAGTTTTGCTGCAGTAACAGACAAACCCAAAACTGTAATGGCTTTCAATAGCAAGAGTTTATTTTTCACTCCCCCTTTACGTCCATCATGGACTAGTTGGGGGCTCTTCAGTGTCACTCCAAGACCCAAGTTAATGGAGCAGCCACTGTATGGGCGTGAGCTCTGTGAGGGAAGGTCTCACACCTGCAATCGATCATTGACAGAACCAATCACCTGCCATTACTTAACCTCAGGGGCCTTGGGAGTATCCACCTGTCAGGTCCCCAGACGGCAGAGAGCCAGAAATATTCGGTGAGCAATATTGATGGCTATGATGTAGCTAAGAACCACTCCGTGTCATTTGGGTGGTCTAGTGGGGTAACCATGACAGCTTTGTAAAGTCCACACACAAAAAAGGTTGGGAAAACCAATGAGAGAATATTCCAAAGTGATCAGAGCAGTGTGCTGGGGTGGTAAATTTATGAGGGACTTTTTTCTATCTTTCTTTTGTTTTCTACACTTTTGACAATGCTGTCAGATTGTGCTTGGAATGTAAAAAATTAATTTCTTTTAAATCAACATATATATTAGTAAAGAGTTATAACGTGGGTACTTTGCTAGTCATTGTGGGAAATACAAAATGATTAAGTCAGGTTAACCAATGACTATTTTCAACAACACAGGAGTACGTTGGGAGGTGGAGGGGTGGAGAAGAGTTAGAAGGATGGAAGCAGCAGTCAAGGGTGAGGATCTATAGCCAGTGAGAACAGAATGGTGGAAATGCTACAGAAGTGGACCAAGAGACAAGGATAGTAAATATGACCGTTTGAGGGGGAAATAGTAGAAATGAGGATTTCCAGGAAGAGATGGCACTTTGGGGAGGGAGAGGACAACCTTGGTTTTGGGTCATATTGATGCATAAAGCCATAGGGATCCTGGGGGTCTGAAAGTATGTGTTACAGCTGTTATGGACAGAGGTGAATCACTGTTGATGAATGGTAGAGGAATTGGGGGAAGTGCAGGAGGTTCCCAAGAGAGAGGAGAAGAGACAAAGCTACCCATGGGCAGGACTTATAGGACTACGAATGTGTACGGGCAGGGTTGGAGGAAGAGCCAATTATGAGGCCAGGAGAGGCAGAGCCAGGAGAGTTTTCTGTTATGGAAGTCAAGGAAGTCGAGAATTTCAAAAAGGAATTAGCACAGCATTTTCATGCTACAGGATGTAGAACAAGAAAAGTCTTTGGCTGATGCAATTTCTAGACTGCTTTTTAAAAAGAGAAGCAGCTTCAGGAGTAGAGAGAGGGCTGGTCAGACATCAGAGTATTTAAGTATGAGTAGGTGGTGTGAACATGGACGCAGTGAACATAAAGTCTCTGTGATGGTGAGGCTAATGTGTCAACTCAGCCAGGTAACAGTGCCCAGCTGTTTGGTCAAGCAAGCACTGGCTAATTGTAATACAAGGGCATTAATCATTAGTGAGTTGATTGTAGATGTAGTCAGCCATAGATGCAATCAATTAAGGAGACTGCCGTCAGCAATGAGTGTTGTCTCATCCAAGCAGTTGACGGTCTTAAAAGAAGTGATTTCAGCATTCAGAGTGAGAATTTCCATCTCTGCTTCAGACAGACAGACTTGCCTTGGGAACTCATCAAGGACCTTCATCTGAGTCCCTGCTTGCTGCCTGCCCTATAGAATTTCGACTTGTGCATTCTCATGGTTATGTGAGACAATTTTATAAAATCTCATACTACTTATAGATATGTCCTATCAGTTCTGTTTCCCTAGAGAATCCTGACTAATACAGTCTGCATCATAATAATCCATGGGCAAGCCAAACCTTCCCCAGCATCAATAAAGTAAGGAATATTTAAGATCCAATCAAAGAGAGCCATGAAACTGTATGTCCCACCCACATTCATTTCCTGGAACTCTCAGAGGAAGCATGCTAATGGCTCTCCCCTATCTCCAGAGAACGAATAGAAGCTATAATTAATTGCCTGATTCTGCCATCCCATGCCTCTCAGTGGCCACCGGCCACTCATGTTTTCAACTGGGGTCAAAAAATAGAAGAAGGAATGAAGATGAGTTGTCCCACCCCAAAACTCACAAAGAGCATCCCCAGATGGGGTAATGCTACTTGTGTCTCCAATAGGCAAATCAGAGAATTCAGACCAGAAGAGAAATTAATTTACTGCTGCACCCAAGAAACACATTCAGACCCATATAAAGTTTAAAGACTGAATGCCAAAGGCTGCCAAGGTTGAGAGCCAAACTTGACCTCTGCTCTCTCATCTCTCTGTACCTGGATGACCTATTGGTTCTGTAAGAACAGATTCTAACTATCATCAGAGTCACGGTATATG
Source organism: Chaetophractus vellerosus (assembly GCA_004027955.1). Lineage (NCBI taxonomy): Eukaryota > Metazoa > Chordata > Mammalia > Cingulata > Chlamyphoridae > Chaetophractus > Chaetophractus vellerosus. The sequence goes on along the minus strand of PVKH010044081.1, from coordinate 882 downwards.
TAAAAATCATGATATGTGGGAGCCAGACAAGACCTCAGCAGTACCCAAACTGGAATCTGAATACCTAGAGACTCATCAAAGGAAAAATTGGGGTTGACGGGGGAGAGAGGGCACTGATTATTTTCCATTTTTCCAAAGGTCTAATAAAAATAACATAGTTATTTATGATAAGGAACCATGGAGAAAATAAAACCCATGTGTAGTTAGAATTTTAGCACAGAATGGGGAAACACTGAAAAATATATATATCATTCTCTGTGGATTTCCCAAACACCACAAGAAACATCAAAAAATTATTAAATTCCCAATTACTGCCATCCGTACATATGTTTTTCGCAGCTGGAAAACAAAGTTGAAAATCAACCAGGACAAATGAGCAGAATATAGATGCACTTGAAGCCTTTACCAACCCATATTCCCCAAAGGGGTCAAGCAATTCGAAAGCCGAGCTAACAAGAGAAGATTTCCCATGGGGAAATCAGAGTATAAGAAACACGGTACGTCTGCCATTCCTCAGGGCTCCTTCAATGAAACAACAGCCCAGTGAGCCAAACTCAAGGCTGACCTGAACAGCAAGCAAGGGCCCGGTGTATCTTAAACAAGATGACCCTTTATTTCCAAAAATGGCTGGCAGTAACAACCTTCACTCCCCAAGTCTCTGATCCATAAAACTACAGAAGCTCGCAAGAATCACTTCCCTTTTTGTACCTGTAGCTCTAGTGCCCAGAATAGATCGGGCTCAGAAAAGATTTGTGGAACCTTAGGATAAAAACCCGAGTTTCTGACAGGTTAAGCATCTTGCCCAAGAACCCACAGCTAGTAAGTTTCAATCCCTTGTCCTCTGTTAAGGGTACACCTAGGCAGAGCACATGACCAAATGAC
>PVKH010044080.1:0-10649 GCA_004027955.1 Chaetophractus vellerosus | reverse complement strand
TAACTGAATTTTTTTCTCTTTTCAGTTGCATATAAATTTAACAATATTAGCCACATAATGTTAAGTAAAGATCCTCTTCAATAAAATCACAATTAAAACTCTTTTACTCATATCTTCTAGTTTGGGTTTAGGTGTGATGCTTACATATTTTCTAATTTGTACTTAGTTAAATTTTCCTCAGTATATGATTTCCAACACATAAGAATAAATATATTCCATTGCCTCCCCTCCACTTTTGTCATTATTTACTTTCCCTTGCCAAGTCTTAAGTTTACCAGCTATCCTACTTGTCATTGTGTCTAGGTTTCAATTCGATAGAATGAGTTAATTTAGGGACGTGAAAGGCTTTATTGGGATGCATTATCTTCATAAAACCAAGCCAGAAATCAGGTGTTTAGATTCTCAATCAGTATCCTGAATCAAAATGTGAAACCAGATAATATTAACAGAAAGTATCTATTCTTTGATTAATGGAAAAATTAAAAACTTAGGTTTGGAAGGCTGGGATTCAAAACACAGAATCTGGAGTCTGTTACCATAACTACTTATATAATAATAAACACAGTATTATCCCCTATATTTTATTAGCCATATATTGTGCATATTTATGAATACTAGGCATGATTTTGCATGTGAAACATGGAAAATAGAAAAGTTCCAGACAGATGGAAGGAGCCTTCTTTATTGCTCCCTCAAACTTCTCCAATCTCTAGCTTCAGAAAAAAACTTGATTTTTGTTATATGTTATAGGTAAAATTTCAATACAGGCTAAACACAGAAATGCATGCTCCATCCAAGAAGATATGAAAAAGAATCATTTCAGTATTCATTCATTTGATTCTTCTTTTCATCCTGCTGAAACAGAGGAAAATATAATCTCTATTTCACTATATATACTAGATCTTCTTCAATAATTTAGTACAGAAAATCTAAGATTACAATAATAAAGAATCAGATTATGAATTATAATTTACTCATTTTCTCTGTGCTTCTGATACACTTAATTGTGAAAGAGAAACTACACTAGAAAATGTGAAACAAGCAATGGTGACTTTATTCACAGCTATATGCAGTAAAGACCAGAATGATATTATGAGAGAGAGGGAGAGAAAGAGAGAGAGAGGGAGAGCAAAGCCTGTCACAATTGGAGAGGGAGGGAGGCACAACGTCACTGAAGCAGATGGCAGGAGCTAGTTGATAAAGTGGAGTAAGCTTATAGAAGAGGACTGGAAGGAGAGGTCAAGCAGTACGGGTTGTACGTTACATGATGTTCTCTCCTGAGTTTACTGTGGAAGCCAGGCTGAACGTCCTCTGTAGGCCAAGGGTCCAGTCAAGGAAAAGCCTGTGTAAATTTAGTCAAGAGAAGAAGGAAAGGCCACCTGGGACAGTAACACAATAGGTAGGGTGAAGATTTCTTAACTTATACTGTTTTCTAGGACCACAGGGTTCACATAAAATTCAATATTGTCCTTATAAAAATCACTTTCAATTGTTGATATCATCATAAAAAACAAGTGAAGATTATTTCTAGTGATTTTTATAGAAAAAAATTATTTGAAATGTTTCAAAAAGAAAATTTGGCGATATATAAAATCTTTTAAAATTCAAGACAAACAAAACTCATTAGTAGTATCATAAAATATATTTTGCACAATCAAGCAAGCACACTTCTAGGTCAGTTGCATCTATTCTCCAAACTTAATTAAAGCAGTATGCTAGTATTTAAAGAGGTTTTGAATAAAATAATAAAAAATGATTTATATAAGATGTACTTCTTCATCTGCCAAGCTATAAAACTTCATGTTCCACAGATAGGATCAGGAACAATTTGTTTTAATGGAACATAACTTCTTTTTGAGGAAGTTAATATTAGCACATTTTATTGGCACATTAACAAGAATATTATGGCAGGTCTTCTTGGTAACACAGTATATTTTAAGGAAATTTCTCCTTTCCTGTACATTCCAACCATGCACTAGTCCCTCTCTATTAAATGACAGCTTTATCTTGCTCATTAAAAAGACAAATCACTAGGTAAATAAAACAAGAAAAGTCCACACCTATTGCTTTGTCTCCCCCAAATCTTATTTTGTCTCAACAAATAAATTGACATTAATACCTCTTCAAAGACCCTTATATCTCCTTCATCAAATTACTTTTCTCTGTCAGTTTGTCAAAGAATTGTTCTTATTTTGCTATTCAGCTTCTATCCCAAAAATGCAAACAAAAAATTATGACATAGAAAATACTGGAAATTTAATGAAATTGTACAATTTTCTGAGAATGTTACTCCTTATCAAGTTTAATCATTGATTTTCATCAACGAGTTTCTGGAAGAGGACCTATGGCCTAACCAGTTTATACTTACATTTTTGAAAAGCCAGTTAAAAATGGGGGAGCTGACTCTTTATTCCTCCATATAAGGTTATGACAATATAATTTACCATAGAGCAGAACTTGCCTAGGGGTGAGGGGAGTAACCAGGTTTGGTTTATAGAACGCTATTGAGCATGCCAACAAGGTCACAACCAGGGGTAGAGAGAAGGAAGTTAGAATATTTGCAATTGGTGATATTTCAGATGCCATTGCAGGACTGAGAATCTTCAAGCAACATTACAGAGCATATAGACAAGAATTTAACTCTGGTCAGTCACACTTTTAAATAAGAATAAATCCCTACCTGTTTGCACAAGGACTAATAAAGGTCAGTTTGATCAATCAAATAAAAAAAAGAGTAAAAAGAAAAATCTTTAAGGAATGAAAATGCTTCATTTCACACAAATATTACAAAAAATATTTTAGAAAATCAATACAAAATGACTAATTGTAGTCACATTCTTTATGTCCTTAAGGAAAAAAAACCCACAAAAACATCTGTAATATGAAAAGTACTCAGTGTCGGTTTCTTCTTAGGAAAGACTGTACTGGTTGGATTTTCCGATTAAAAATTGCGGCAAACATAAAGTTAATCAAACATAATATGGAGGGAGAAAATTCAAGAATCAAAACCAAATTATTAAAGTAGGAATAAACCAGTTTATTTCTTGGTTTCAGGTCCAGATCACAGCTTCCAATAGTAAAGTCATTTCAGCAAGCCCAGAAATGATGTTAAAGTTTATCAATCCCATGGGAATATTGGATATATCCCTTGAGAACTTGCTGTGTCACATATTTTAATTTCCTGCATTCCACAGAATATTAAGTTGGTTTCCAGGAAAAAATGATTAAGTTATGCCAACTCTGAGCCATGAATACCCTGAGATATTTCATAATATTTTGAACTAGTAAAACAGCTGTATAGAAATCCTGGAACAATTAATAATATATGAATAAAAATCAAGCCCAGCTTTTCTGGGGTTGTGGATAGGGTGGAGGGGAAAATAGAAATTGAGGGGGATATCATGCATTCTTCTGAATTCTGCAATTAATCTATTCTATTTAAGATTTTCCAAGCACTGGGTGATGTTTGAGTATTTCTCATAATTGAGTTTTCAATATTAATTATTGTGAAAGGGTGTTATTATATATACGTTCTTGTTATTCCCAAAAGAACTCTCAGATTCAAATTTCAATCTTGAGCTTACCAGATGCCCAAATTCACACCTCAATACCTCATAGAATGATTGGTACTGGATTTATTGTCAATGCAGTTATTGGTTTACTAAACTTTACAGAGAAAGGAAGAGACTGCCTTCAAATAGAAAGTACATTAACATTGATGGTAGTCAGACTTAATAGTTTACCTTAATTTTTATTCAGGAATTATTCATATTTTAATAATTATTTATTTTATATATGTATGAATAAAGAATAATAAAGATTTAAAATAATAACAATATACTTGCAACTCCTTGTGAGTGTATTCTCAATCACAATGCCGTCTACCCCCAAGAGGTAGGCACTGTTCTGAATTTTGTTTTTCATTTAATTTCACCAACATGTATTTTCATACCTTATGTAAATTGAATATAGATATTCTTCTGTGATTTCCTGTTCCTTAATGTTTTTGTTTTTGTTTTCTTGAAAGCTCATATTTTCTCATTGGTAGCAATTACTATCACCGGGGACAGAGTTCTGGAGCATAAATCATTCTACAGAACTGGCTCTACTTGAGACAATTTTTCTTGACTTTTATACTCTGCAATTAGTCAGCAGTTTGCTGCCCTAGGTGAGTTCTCAGGAGCCTTCCACACAGGGTGGTGATGTCAGCCAAGGGCACTGTCAGCAGGTCCGAATGTAAAGGGATCTGTAGGAATGTAAAAAGAGGATTTTCTTAAGTCTAGTTTGACAAATTTTATATAAGAAGTACAGAGCATATTGGTAAGGAGAGGTTATGACAGTTATGGAAAATTAATACCTAACTCCAAGTCTCAACATCTTAAAACAGCAAAACTTTTAGTTCTTACCTATATTCATGGTCTCTGTGGCTCACTTGGGAGGTTCTTTGCATCACAGTCCCTGTGGAGCTCAGGCTTAAAGTTTTTCCACAATCTTATTGCATGAATGTTTTAGAACCTGTTTCCACAGTCATGGGCTTCTTTCTTGTCTTCCACATCTTATTGATGAAAATAAATCACAGGCCATGACAAATTTAAGGAAATTAAGGAAGTACATTGCTTCTGCAAAAGCAGGCAAAGCAAAAATGTTGTTGATTGGCCTAATATGGTCTTTGAAATACCTGGCTTTAGATTTTCTATCTTAATTTTTTTAAATTTTAATCATCATGATATGTTTTTATTCTTTTCTTGCTTTCTTTTGGGTGTATTTGTCATCCTGTTATTTTTATTTGCTATGTTTGCAAATAATAGCCGTATCCTTTTCATTTATGGTTTAGCGTGGACAATTGGTCGTGGAGAGGTTCCTTACTGAATTTGAAAGTTAGTTTCATTATCTTTCATCATTGGCTACAAAAATCTCAGAACATTTTGTTGAAAATCACTTGTCCCAATTGTACACTATTATAGTTGATGTGTAATTCTACTTTTAAAAATTCTAAGTTACAATGATATTAATTAATTTATATTAATAGTAATTAATTAAGCATTGTTCTTACTGCTATCACAATGCTAATGCTAGTTTAGATTTAGCCTCAAGCTTGTCGTTTTCTTTTCCAACACTTCTTGAATATTAAATATAATTCTGGAATCAGTTTCCCATAGTGACTTTTTGTTGGTGGTAAGTTCTGCTTTTTTGTCTGAAAATGTTTTTATTTTGTTCTCATTTTAAAAAGAGAGTTTTAATAATATATTTTTCTAATTTGACCACCATATTGACCTCAATATTTTAGGGTAACATTTCATTGCCTTTGGTTTCCATTGTTTCTGATAAAAATGAATGTGCCAGCTCTCCATTGAATTGCCTTGTGTGTGTGTGTGAGTGTGTGTATGTGTGTATGTCTTTCTTCTAATACTGCTTTAAGAATTTTGTTGTGTTCTGAATTTTGAATATGATATGTCAACATGTGAATATATTTGTATTTATATAGCAGGGGATTTGTCATGCTTCTTGAATCTGAAGATTTCTTTCTCTCATCAATTATATAAAAGTATCCACCATTATCTTTTCAAATATTGGTGTATGTTGTATTTTAGGACTTCTCATTTGCTCTTCCAAGTATTTTAACTATTCTTTAATATTATCTTCATGTTTTTTCTCTCCATAGTGCATTGTGGATAAGTTTTTTGGTCATTCTTTTGGTTCACTAATACTTTTACTGTCTGAGTCTTATCATCTCTGGAAGCCATTCATTAAGTTATAATTTACAATACAATATTTTTAATTTCTAAAAATTCTAGAAATGTTCTTATAGTTGATTCTTTACTTTTATTTAAGTAAATTTTATTTTACAATAATTTTTGATTAAGTGAACAATTGTGGAAATATTAAAGAGACTTCCTGTATACCAGTTTCCCCTATTTTAATGTCTTACACTCACATGGCCTACTTATTATAACTAAAGAACCAGTATTGACACACTGTGTTTAAACCAAGTCCTTTCTTTATTCAAATTTCCTTACTTTTGCCTAATATCCTCGTTCTGTTCTAGCATTCCCCTTTAGGCTGCTATATTACATTTATTTGCCATGTATCTTTGGGCTTCTTCTGGCTGTGACAATTTCTCAGACTTCCTATGTTTTTAATGGTCTTGACAGTTATGGGGAATACTGGTTAGATATATTGTAGAATGCCCCAGCCTTGGAACTTTTCTATTCTTCTTATGGTTTAACTGAGTTTGTGGGTTTTGGGGAGAAAACCCACAGAAGTAAAGTAATATTTTCATCACATCATATCAAGTGTACATGCAATTATCATAGCTTATCACTGTTGATATTGACCTTGATCTCCTAGCTGAGGTAGTGTTGATAAGGTTTCTGCACTGTAAATTATTCTTTTTTCCCCTTTCCATTTTGCATTCTCTGAAACACTGTGGCCAGGTGCATTCCATACTTCAAGAGTGGGGAGCTACATGCCACATCCTTGAGAGTGAAGTATTTACATAAATTATTTTGAATTCTCTTGCATAGGAGATTTATCTCTTCTCCCCCATGTAGTCAATTATTTACATATTATCTATTGGCCTATGGATATTTATTTCCTCATTTAGGTTATTTCATTCCAAGTTGTTTTATTTGTTCTTCAAAATTTTCCAGCTTTGAACATTGGGAGCTCTTTTGACCATCAACGTGGGTTTGCTTTTTTGTTTTATTTGTAATTTTTAAGCATGTCCTTACTTTATGGCCATCAAATGCTCCAGGCCCTTCTTGAATATATACCGTATCAGTCCTAGAATCAGCTATTTCTCCAAGGAATACTGGATCTTTTCACTGCAGAAAAGTATAGGAAAAGAAGATGTAGGTATTTGGTGTGCTCACTTCTCCTAAGGTAACATTTCTTTTAGGTTCTTAGTTGACAGAGCATAGGAATGTATGTTTGTATACTAATCCATGTAAATATACTTATCCAAAAAACTTCAGTAAGTAACCATCTGCATCTATAGTAATATAACAATTAGCTCATACTAATATATCAACTCTAATCCAATACCACATACACCATTATAGTCCCCACTGTTGTTCATGTGTAAACTCTGACTCCAAAAGTTTGAAATCTGGTTCACTCCATTGCCAACCATCTATTTAATTATTTCATTACAATACAATAATAGCATTATCAGAATTGTTAACCTGCACCCCTATGGAAAACAGCTTTATCAACTAATGTATTTATGTGCATTACTGTGGCTTTAGTCTTACAGACTGCATTCATTTTCACAGTTACTTAGGCCAACATCCCTTCAATTAGGTCATTTCATACATTTTTTTAGGAGGTACAGGAGATTAAATCCAGACCTTGTACATGCAAAGCACGTGCTCAACCACTAAGCTACAACTGCTCCACTTGTTTCATATATTTATACGAAAATTAGATTAATTTTTCAGTTTGCATTCCATTCAGGGATTCCTCCATTTCCCTAAATTATTTTTAAATGAGCATATATTAAGGTTCACTCTTTTGCTGCAAGTTTTATGGATTTTGACAAATGGGCAGTATCATGTATCCACCGTTATGATATATTACAGTATAGTTTCACGATTCTGAAAAATACCCTATGCTACAGCTAGTCAGAACTTGCCCTTTCCCCTGAAACCCTGGTAACCACTGTTCTTTTTTAATGTCTCTCTGGTTTTGCCTTTTCCAGAAGGTCATATAATTGGAATGATAAAATGTGTAGACTTGTCAGACTCTTAGTTCATTATAACTTCATATTCACCACATCTTTTTAGGTTCTGTTAGCTCACTTATTTTTATTGCTGTATAATATTTTATTATTTGGATATGATACAATTTGCTTATTCTTTCTTCTTTTGTAGGACATCTTGGTTGCTTCCAGTTTTGGGAATTACAAATTAAGCTGCTATGAAGTTTTGAGTTTTGTGTAGACATAAGTTTTCAGATCAATTAGTCTAATACCAAGGATTGTATGGAAAAAATATGTTTAGCTTTGTAACAGTGCTGTAGGAGATGGTATTTTTATTTCAAATTCCAAATTCTTTATTGTTCGTATATAGTAAGGCAATTAACTTTTTATATTAACCTTCCATCCTATGACCTTGCTATACTCCCTTATTAGTTCAGAGAAATTTTAATCTTTTATTTGATTGGGATTTACATAGACAATCATGTCATCTGTTAAATAGACAGTTTTATTTCTTCCTCTCCAACTTTTATATTTTTATTTCCTTTCCTGTCCAATTTCACTAGAGAGGAATTCCAGTATGATTTGAAAAGGAATAGCGAGAGAGGACATCCTTGTTATATCAGGAGTCCCCAGTTCCACCCCTTGCTTTATTTGCTAAGATTACTGACAAAACTCAGCATATAATCATATGCAACACTATTATTTACTGCAACAAAAGATTACAAGCCAAAATGGGCAAAGGAAGAAGGTGCCTGGGTGATCTTCAGAAGAAAGCAGGTGTGGCACAAGCTGCCAAGAGTCTTCTCAGGAGAGTCAGAATGTGCTAATTGCTCCAGCAATGAATTGCGATAATATGTGTTAAACCTTCCTACCAGGAGAGCTCAACAGAGACTCAGTTCCAAGGTTTATCCTGGGGGCTGGTAATGCATGTAGCCTCTGCTGAACACATAATCATTTCGAGGTTCCCAGAAGTAAAGGAGGTGCTCAACATAAAATACAGAGTATACACAAACCGTTTAGGCACAATCAACCATGCTTATCAGCTAAAGAAAAAATACCCGTACAAAACATAAGTTCACAGATTCCAGCCAAGGGCCAAACTTGCAAGCAGATCTTGCTAAGGATAGCAATATCAAACTTGCTGTGTTAATTCTTTTCTGCACACTTGCCTTGTTCCTGATATTAGGGAAGAAACATCGAGTGTGTCCCCATTAAATATGAGTTTTGCTGTTTTAAATGTTTTAGATGTTTTAGATGTTTTGCTGTTATAGATGTTCTTCATGAAATTAAGGAAGTTCCTCACTGTTCCTAGTTTGCTGAGAGTTTTTAGTCACAAACTGTTGTTGGATTTTCTCAAATGCTTTCTTGAATCAACTGATATAGGGTTTTTCTTCTTTGCCAGGGTGATATGGAAGATTCCAATATTGATTTTTGAATGCTGGACCAATCTTGAATGCCTGGAATAAACCCCACGTGGTTGTGGTGTATGAACTTTTTATACATTGTTGGAATCGATTTGCTATATTTTGTTGAGGATTTTTGCATCTATATTCATGAGAGGTATTGTTATGTAGTTTTCTTTACCTGTAATGTCTTTATCTGGTTCCAATATTAGGGTAATGCATGTCTCATTGAAATTAACTTAAATTAAAAATTCAGTTCCCTAACTGCACTAGTCACATTTCAAGTACTTAATAGTCACATTCAGCTGTTGGCTACTATAGTGGACATATTGGATAGTACAGATATTGTATATTTGTATTGTCTCAGAAATTTCTGTCTGAAAGGCTAATATAAAGAGAAAGAGAGAAAAAAAAGAAATCAGAGGAGAGGTATTTTGTGGCTTAAATTGAGTCACAGCAGAGGGAGAGAGAATGAAAGTTACTGAGTGTTAGAGATAGAGATAGGAGGGAGAGAAAATTGATACAAGAAATGTATTTAAGGGGTTATTTTATGTAATAAAGGAAGAAAAAGTTAAGGTAGACTGGATTAGAGACTAATTGGAGACCTAAAATATACTGAAGCCAATAATCAGCTAAATCTTTTGTGATTAAAAAGAAACAAAACATGATGATTAGAACAGCTTGTGTGATAAATTAAATTTAAGAAACTAATGACCCTAAAGATGGTCAAAGAAACTATAAACTGAGCACTACAATTGTTTTCCATTGCTTTCCTTTGGATTTTTAAAAGCACATATAATTTAAAATTTTCCGATTTGTTCACACTTTCTCACCTATATTAAATAGAATTACTGCCACACTGAGAAAAATAAAGAGAACATACAGAAATCATAGCTAAAGACAAATATATTTATCTGTTTGAAATTTTTAGAATAACTTGAATTTTAATACTCTTATTAAAATTCCTTATTCTGAATAAACAGATTATGAAATTTATATAGAATTAAGGTTATTATTCTTGAATTTAAAAATTTTCAAATACTTAGAGATTTAATGCAGATATGAAAAGCAATTAACTGAATGTAATTTTGAGAAAAAAATCTGATTTTGAGGAAGCAAAATTCAGTTAATTTCAAAGATATACAATTGACCAATTAGAAAATTTTTGAGTGAGTAAAGTGTCTATATTAAACAGCATTTTTCTAATTTTTAAGATAATATCTAGCTTTTTAAATTTACATTTACAAATTTATGATTTATGTGTTTTAGAGTTACATATTTAGGAATATTAAATAAGAAGAGACAATATTACAGAAAAGCATTTAATTTGTATGTAAAAAATATTTAATGCCTTTAATCTCAGTGGAGTGATTTAACTGTCATGGTTAAATGACAGTTTATGTTGGGATCTGATTTGTTTTACATATGAGAAAATTTCTGAAAGACAGAGACCAAGAGGAAAACTCACATTCTACGATGTGACTTCTTTCTTGCAAGCTGAGTGGATCTCCTTGACTGAGTCAGCCAGTAAAGAGAAACTGGAATTA
>PVKH010044079.1:0-10650 GCA_004027955.1 Chaetophractus vellerosus | reverse complement strand
ATGGCTCTAAAAGGACAATAAAAGTTACCTTCTCTCCTCCAAAGCCAAAACCAGGTCCTAGCTTAAGTCCCAAGGGGTCCAGAATCCCAGAGAAGCTATGGAGAGATTTTATTCACAATCCAAAGTCCTGAAGAGATGAGACCCCTTCAGGCGGGGAGGGTACAGAGGCCTCTGTATAAGCCGCCTTTATAGGCAGAGGAAAGTCGTTTAACTGGCCCCTTGCCTGTGGCGTCCAGAAATGCACACAGGGCAGCAGACCTGGCTCTCCAGGCAGCCCCACATGGATAAGCCAGGACAACACTGGGCGAAAACCACGTAGCATTTACCATGAAGTCTGTTTCTGGTTCAGTCAAGATGAAATTAATAAAAACCCAACCAATGGGGAAGTGGATGTGGCTCAAGCGATTGAACTCCTGCCTATCAAGACAGCGAGCTGATGCAACAAGAGACACAAGGAGGAAAACATAATGAGAGATCCAACAAAGGAGGGAGTGGAACTGGCTCAAGCAGTTAGGTACCTCCCTCCCACATGGAGGTCCTGGGTTCAGTTCTCAGTGTCTCCTGAAAAGAGAAGCGCACAACAGACAGACATAGCAAGAGCAAAACAACTAGTGGTTGGGTTTTTTAAAAATTTCTCCCCACCCCCTAAAGATAACTTGCTGTTCTCGGTGTGGTGATGTGAAAAAAAAAAAAAAAAAAAAGCTCTAAGGGAGGGGGGAAATCAGTGACAAGAGGAAAATTAGGAATACCACATAATTATAAAAGGGGAAACACAGAAAGAAATTATAACAATTCTAAAACTGTATGTGAATCATGCTTCAGCCTGGAACCACGGAAGCAAATATTGAAAGAACTCTAAGCCCAGTATCATAGTGGGACATTTTAACAGTCTTCTTAGAACTGAGAGAAAACATCTACAGGTTATCAGTAAGACAGGAAATTTGGAAAAGCAAATTAGTGAAGTGGAGCGAGTTAATGTATTTAAAATAACAGTAGAAGAACACATCCACTTTGAGAAGCACACTAAAACAATCTATGTGCTGAGACTTAAAAGGTCTCAACACATTATAAAAAACTAAAGTCATATAGATTATTATAAAATGCAGGTAAGCTGTAAATCACTAACAAAAAAGGTAATTAGAAAAATGCCCATACATTTACAGTTTGGAAATAATATATGGTTTTCTTAGAAATTAACAGAAAATTTAATGGAAATTAGAAGATATTTTGAATTTAATGAACTGCTACATGTCAAATGTGGGCAATCTGGTATAAGTCCTTTACACATATCTCCTTAAATTCTTTTAGCCACATTCTGAATTCGGCACTATTTTTATCTCTAGCTTACAGGGTACAGAAAATAAGCTAAGACGTTGAAGAAAGAAAGAAAAGTGTCATAAATATGAATGAGACAAATTTAAAGCTGTTTAAACAATAATTGATTATAAGCTCTCTGGGCTTTAGCTAAGACCTGGAAAGGGGAGCCTTGGGTTACAGCAAATTTGTTTACAACTCTAAATATGCATGTGATTATAGTTCATTACAAAGAGAGGAAAACATCAAAATACAAATACAACATACAGGCAAGAAAATTGAAAAAAACAAAAAACATTGTAGTCTGTTTTCATTATACCACTTTAGCTATTTTTGATATTTTATATGATTAAGAAACTTCGGATAGACCCATAGATCTTCACTTGACAGCCCTATCTAGGCCATATCTTAGTTTAATTTTAGAGGGGCCAAAACATTTGTTTATATTGAATACCAAAGGGAAGAAGTATCTTATGGAGATGTATAAACATTTTTAGATGTGGTCTCTTACCCTTAGTAAAATGGAAAACCACTGGTGGGTTTTGAACCAAGGAATGACTTGATATAACTTACATTTTAATGAGATTAGCCTATTTCTGGATGATAGCTGGGCCAGGTAGATGAGAGAAAGCAGGGAGACCACCCAGGAAGTTTGTTAAAATATACAAACAATGGTAACTGGTGTGGGCCCAGGTGTGATAGAATTAATGACTCGTGCTCACATTCTCTATACCTTTTCAGATAGAACCATCATACTCTGCTGACAGACTGGAGAGAAAAGAGTGACTAGAGAACACTGCAACCTAGGAGGAGGCTGGAATTACCTTTTGCCAGGACCGCTTCTGGTAGATTTGGGTCCAGGGTGGTAAGTTTGTTTTTGAACATACTATTTGTGAGAAAGTTGCTGGACATTTGTACTGGTCAGCTTGGCAGAAGTGGCCAACACCAGTCCTCAGCAGAGGCTCTCAGAAGTCGTCAGTTATTTACACCCCATCGGTCACAGTAGCTGTAGCTTGTTTATGGCTCTCTCCCATGTGTTCTCACACCCCAGGACTCAGGCTGAGTAGCAGCTCCCAGTCTCCTGGGAGGGAAAAAGCAAGAGTCTGCTCTGAACCCTACAATTACATTTGGACTTTCTTCGGAGAGGGGACACATAGCACACCTCCTGCAGATAGCTTAAAAGGTAAGCATTTGGCACCACCCATAGCATGTACCATGTGAAGTATCCTGTCCAGGTCTATTTTACAATAATAGCATTATCACACATAACTCACAAACTTATTTTTGCAAGAAAAAGTAGTTATTTCAATATCTGCAAAATTAGGTATTTCTGACTCTCTTTTGGAACACTGAAAGTAGAACATGAAAAGGTACATGAAAATTATGTTCAATATGATAGTGGAAAAATAAAAATTTAGATAAGCAAGCAATAACTTTTTAATTTATTAGCCAGGGGATCATATTTAATTTGTCTTTAATATAAGGGTAAGTTCTGAAACAACTCGAGAAAATCAGAAATATAGAGAGATCCTTGTTTCATGAAAAGTCAAGCAAGTTGCAAAATGTATTCCAAAATGAAAGAAAGGAACTTTTCTAGGTAATGAAAGTCAATAGCTATCTGGTGTGATAAAAGGTGGCTACTTGAAATTTATGAATAGCCAGTATCCATTTAGATAATCAATTACTGCTTCCCATATCTTTGTGACAAGTCATATGAACCATGGATGAAGAACAAAATTTTGACTGTGCATATCAAGGTATATTTGATTTTTACAGTGATAGCTTTTGTAGAAACGCTACCCTAAAGCTTAATTACAAGTAGCACTTACGCTTTTATTGCAATAATTTCACTAACCTGAAATTATTCTGTGTATTGAAGTTGAAAGCAATCGACTCTAATGAAGCTAATGGTGCTATTAGATATATGCTGAAATACATCTCTTATTTAAGTCTATGTGGATAAAACAGGGTTGATTCTGTTGTTATTAGATAACATAGTTAAGAAATCGCTTCACCCTCATGCCAGCTTTTGGAAAATGGTACAGTTATATTATCTGATAGGACTTTAGACTCCTTTGATGGGCAACTGAAGTCTCGGTCATTTTCATTGATGGTTTGCACAGCTCCCTGCTACGGACACTGACCTTCGGCCCACTGACTGCATTTTTCAGGTGACGGAGGATTTGAATAGGGCACATCGTTGGTAGGGTCCATCCGAGACCCAGCCTCCTGTGACATTTGGGAGAAATTAATTTTAGGGTAGTATTTCTTTACTCCTTCATTCAAGAGAAATTTATTGAATTGGCTGTGTCAAGGGATGTACCAGGGGTCAAGTGTTTGTTTTTGAAGAAAATACATGTGTGTTCCCTGCCTTTAGGAGCTTACACACATATGTGCCCAAATGAGGTAGAAATAATACAAAAAATGAAAGACTGGAGGAGATACGATTGATAGAGGACTAACAGAAATAATGAAAAATAAGCTTTGCAGCAGCAGCTGTAAAAATGTTAGAAATCCAGACTGCAGAAGATATGTAGTAGATTGTGAAGAGACAGCAGGTTCCCTGACTTGGAATAAAATTGTAGGAAATAAACAATTTTAGTCAGGACTATAAAGCTATAAAAGGGCATACTTGATTTTAGACAAGTTTTTAAAAAATACAAGAATAAATTCTACCATATGTTCTTTTCTAAAAATCAATTAAATTACATTGTTAGGTCACCTATTTCAGGCGGTATGACATGGAAAGGACATTTCCTAATCCATTTCATGGATTGCCCAATCACTTTTTTTTTTTCTGAGATACTGTCACATGTAATGATGTGTTAAGATACAACTGCTATCATTTTTCAATCTGAAGGGTAATGAAATTACAATAAGTAGCTTGAAATTTCTATATTGTTTTCCTCAAATAGTTTGTTTAAAAAATTAGCTAATTGGCAGTTATAAAGACTGAGAATTTCTAAATTGCAGGTTAATACCCTTCAGCATTTTCCCTTCCTTCACAGCTTCTTTTCTTCTTTGGTTTCTCTGAATAATGAGCACCTTAAAATATGCAGTTGTAATAGCAGTATTAAAGCAAACAAATTAGAGCATGCATGTTCACATGGGAAAATTTAAAATAAGGACTCAAGTGACATAAGATATGGTTTTGGTTCTGCCCAAGGTTTTCTCTATTTAAATGCTGCTTTCATTTTCTCTCCTTGGTGTCTTATAATATATGAAGCTCTTGAAATCTAATGAGGAACCTTCACTATGCAATAGAAAGTAAATTTTGCAAAATTCTTAGGATAGCATCTGACAAATAGACCTTAATTATTATAAGGTGCTTACCTGTGACAGCTATGACTCTGAGATTCAAAAAGACTTAGTTGTCATTTCTCTGGGGTGATATATAAGGGAAAATATTTCCATTTGTTTGACTTAATCTTCATATAGAAAGATTCAATGCATAAAAGAATGTGCTCTTTTGAGTCAGGAAATAAACGTAACACATGCACTCAAAGCTAATTGAAATTGGTTTTAAGCTAATTAAATGAATGATTTTCCCATTTATCATGATCTTTATATTCATATAAGGCATACCTCCTTTTATTGCTCTTCGCTTTACTGCACTTCTCAGATACTGCGTTTTTACGAATCAAAGGCTTGTGGCAAACCCTGTGTCAAGCCAATCTATTGGTGCCATTTTTCCCAATAGCATGTGCTCACCTTGCACCTCTGTGTCACATTTTAATTAAGGTATGTACATTATTTCAGATGTACTACTATTACATATTTAATAGAGTCTGGTATAGTGTATACATATCTTATATATGTACTGGGAAACCAAAAAATTCATGTGGTGGTCTGGGACTAAACTTGCAATATCTCCAAGGTAAGCCTCTATAGATATTTTCCTTTATACCCTGAAATCCATTGACCATGCATTAAATGCCCAGAGAAAAAAGAATGATCAAACGCGTTAGAATATTATACATAAAACTTAAATTGACTAAAATAGAGTATTGTGGTATGCCTAATGGAACTTGAGCTAAATCTCTTAAAAATCTTTAAGGGTAAGAAATCTCCCCTTAATCCAACCTTTGCAAGTCCCACCTGTTTACCATATATGATTGAATGCAAACAAAAAAGAGCGACCACACATTCCATCCCTTTCTATAAGTGCAGGGAAGGACATTTTTATCAAAGTTCAAAGGAAACATATGCTTTTGAAAGTGAACTGTATTACCAGGTAGAACTTTCTCAAATGGATTACTATACGGATAATTGTACCCAGTACCAATAATGAGAATTGTATGCCATTGAGAGTAAATACTGGGGTTTGGGAGTGGTAATATTTAAGTTCAAACCTGAGGTTGAACAAAAGTCAACTAAGCAAACAGGAAGAGTACCCTACCTGGTACAGAGAGATTAGATTGTAGAGAATGGAGGGTGGTTAGAGGTACATCTACAGAATCATTTTGATAGCAACAGTTTGGCTTACATGGGGCTGTTGGCTTCAAACCTACACAAGGCTTATCTCCTCTGGACCCCAGAAAGGCTGCCGAATTTTCTGTTTCAGTGAGAAACAAATCATCTATCCATTAACTGTTTATTTAAGTCTAATTTCTTGCCCTGATTTGAGTAAGAGTAGAATAATGTTGGGTCTTATTTAAGCACATGCATGCTGACTCAATAACAAACCTCTAGAAACAATAGAATATTAAAGAGTGGATTGAAGCTATGTTTGAAAACAAGACCAGGGCTGAGTTCTTTGATAAGGGGGGGAAATAGCTTCAAAATCCTTAAGACTGCTATTTTGTTTTGGGTATTAGAAGCAACTAAGCATGTTTTGCTACGGCTCAGTAATTCTTCGTATTAAACTTCAACACAATCAGAAAACCCATTCAACTTTTTCATCCTTGTGTATGCATACAAGAAAATAACAGGCTTCTCAGCAATTATATCCATATCTGTGGGCAGGCAGATTGTCAAACATTGAAGACTTGGTAGGGAGAACAAAGCAAAGCTTATGAGTTTCCAGGTTTTACCTGCAACATATAGATTAAATGGCTTACGAAGATTTTCAATGAGATAACTGTCTTATTTCACCAGACAGCCATTACCAGAGAATTCACAGTAAGAGGCAGCCGTTTTAATTCTCAATTCTGAGAAAAGATGTTTTATTCAAATGAGTTGCTTCTCCAAAGCTCATAAAATAATCCCTCCTCCACCTTTTAAGACTTTTTTACAAACACACCGGATGCTTGTTTTGCTTTTCTTACCGATTCCTGAAAAAGCTTTTTTATTGTAATTCAAAGAGCTTCTCAAATCCTCTTTCCTGGAGAAGTCAAAAATGAGTTATTTTCTATTATTTCCCAGTTTATTCTATTTGAAGTTGCAGTTTTAATGAAAACTCCAAACATGTATGGAGATTTCCTCTAAACCATTCCTGTAGAATGTAGTTCAATAAAAGAGCATTCATTTTTGGCTGCACTTCTAGGAATGTTTAGGGACTGGATTAAAAATCTAACTCTAAATGTATTTTCACATACTGACTGGTAAGAGGTACAGTATTACATAGAAATTCCAATAAACTTGTCCAAATTTCAATATTTAAAATATTAAATTCCAGGAAGTAGAACTTAGGTTTAACTCACTTTAGATAATAGAGCTTGAGACAAATATGTCCAAACTGTAAGTCTTCTTTAAACATTACATTGGTCTTTTATTTAAAATATACCCTTAGTGATAGATAGTAAATTACCAAAATGGTTCTTTTCAAAAGTGAAAGCAGTTGGTTGAAAATAGTTTATTTTCTGGAAGAGAGGAAGAAAATAAAATCCCATGATTTTTATACTGTATTAGAATAGAATGGGCCATGCCAGTATTCCTATCACCACAATTACTTTAGCAAACCTGGTTCCCCTTGCATCTGCAACTTCACACAGAGCTAGTGATCGCCATGTTATTTTAAAAATAAATATTTGAAGCCTTCCCCTTAAGAATTGGTGAAATGGATTAAATATATTCTACTAAATCAGAGTTAAGTGATAAAGCACATTGCCATTATACGATACATTGGAGTAGCCATCGCCATTTGAATCTTCCTATGGAAGCAATGGATGTTAATTTATATTTGTGCTATTAATTTCCTGGGTATTATGAGGATATCTTCAGAACCTCTGGACCAAAACTCTGCCACTAATAGCCAAACCCTAATAAAAATGTGGGTATTTTTGGCATGTGTGGATGTTCTTTAGAAAGAGACACCTTTGGAGGAATTCACACTCAGAATATCAAGGAATCTCAGAAAGCCATTATCTGGAGACATAAAAAAAGCAAAGAGGAGTGCAAAAATAATGGCAAGCACTGGAGAACATGATTATCAAATCCTATCGCACTTGCAACCAAGAAGATTTCTCTGATGAACATAAATGTTTTTTCAGAGCGATCAAATCCCCCATCTGAGAGTCGCTGAGTATCCGGCATGTATAGCTTGAAGATTCCCTGCTTTCCGAGAACCGTGCTACAAATCTAAAAATAGAGGACATGAAACTCTTCCCTCTTTTTTCCCCATGGGAAAGCGTTGGCTTGTGCAAACCTTCACGAGGGGGTGTGGGGACAGGCCACACTGATTTGTTTTTGCCCAAAAGGTAAAGTAATGACACTCCATTCTATATAGAGAGTTTCTCAGGCATAACGCTGGGTATTTGAAATTCTTTTTTAATAGGGTTTGAAAACTGCAGGCATATTTATCGGTCCAATATCATCTTCCCAGTACGGTCTAGATGGTCAGAGTCGGCTTTGAAATCAGAGCAAATCGGGGCAGGACTGTCTGTCCCGTGTATGAATGAGATAATGTTGGTAAAGATGTTGGCATCGTCCGTGACACATAGCTGGCTCCCGGCATGAATATTTGTTCAAGTTTAGACTCCATGATAAAAAGAAAGGAAACTAACATTCGCAATGCTTCTCCATGACGCATTAAGGAAAACGTCCGGAACAGGGAAAATTACATTTGCCATTGTTTGCCTGCAATTTCCAAACCACTTCTGGTTCAAAAATATTTCAGATGAATCAAGCTGCGTGACCATGAAATTAAATGAAATCTCATGACGTTAGTTACCACTTACAAACTGCAAAGTATTCCCAGGGAATCCTTCCCCCTTGTTCTCTTCCTTTGGAGACCTGATTGGGATCCTCTATCTCCACTACCATCCTTGACTCCTCTTTTGCTCCCTTCTATATCAAATGTCATCAAATGCTGTCAACTCTACCCTTGGTTGTGTAATATTTGCCCAGGACAGAGGCTTCCTCCAGTGCTCGGCCACAGGCTGTTCTAAGCCAAGTATGCTAATGTCCCTGCTAAAATGTGAATGGAAGGCACTGTGCCTTCCACCCCAGTCACAGTAAGTGCCAAGTCCTCATGAATCTTATCAGACAGACACATCACAGGACACTTGCTCTGTTGTATCCTGTCTGGCATAACTGCAAGCCCATCAGTCGCTCACTTGGCTTTGTTTTTCACATGACCCCTGACACACTACATATGCTTTTATTTACCCATTTGCCTACCTTCACCCGTGACAGTGGGAAACTATGACAAAAGAGCTTCAAGAGCTTTTTCAATACTTCGTACCCAGTGCCCAGAAAAGAGCTTGAAAGTATTTTCAGAATGACTTCAGGCTAATGGTTGCCATCCACAGGTGTCTACAAACTTCTATCTGCCTTCTCAGAGTACACATAAAAAAAAACATGCTGATATCTCACAGCGTGGACTTGGTGCAGAAAACTTCACTGGTTCCCATCAGAAGTTGACTATTGTGAGAATATTCAGGAATTTTTCCTGTAACATAGCTTCTTGAGAAGGGTCATGAAGAAATCTGTTGTATCTTGTAACCCTTCACTCTGCCCATTCATTCTGAAGCTATATTTTCCTTTCATGCTCTTTGCACCTCTTGTATTACAATCAAGAATTATTTCCCAGGTCTCAGTACTCACTAAGGAAACTAGAGCAGACTTTTAGAAAATTGTCCTGGATGCTGACAAATTCTGTGTTTGTACATCAGTGGTATCTATTCATGAATTTGTGATTTTCTCCGTGAGTTTAACTTGCTCTTTTTGTGGCTTCTTAAAGTGGTTGATTGGAACATCTGCATAACCTGGTGCTTACCATAATCAAAACACAGAACATTTCCATAACTCCAACGCATTCCCCCAGACCACTCTTCAGTCAAATTTCACCATTCCTCCTGGCCCTGGTCACACAGTGATTACAGAAAACACACTTGTAGATTAGATCAAATGTTCTAGAACATCAAATAAGTTTCTTGTACATACATCATGTACCCCTCGGGTATATTTTCACTGGCTCCTCGTGTTTTGATATTAAACCATCTCTCTGCGTCTATCAGTGTTTCAATTCTTTCTTGTAATGAGTCATTCTAATTGCATGTATGCACAAATTTTTAAAATCTATTTGCATTTTGTTGCATATTCAAATTCTTTCCAATTAAATGATTTGAATATACTTGCAAAAATAGTTATGTGCCTCTATGTCCTCATGTATCTTGAGTGAAACCTAGTACTTGGACCGCTGGATTGTGTGATAATAGTATATACAAACTTAAAAAATACACTTACTATGTCATATAAAGTAACTGTCATTTTCACATGCTAAACCAGAAATAAGTGACATAATTGCACTTCTCTTGATGGGAGACTTCTGAGAAAAGGTGGTAGACTTTTTCAGCCTTTAAATTTTACAGCAATAGTTTGTCTCCAGTATACCGTATTGCAAAAATTATCTTAAAATTATTCTCAAGCACTTTGTTTTTCATCACTATTTTAAGGTTTATAGTTGACTTTCCTTCTCTATATTTTGAAAAAATAGGGGTACATTTTATATTCGTTTTCTATTTTACTCTTACTAAACATGCTTCTAAGTCCTAATAAAGATTTTGTAGATTACATTGGATCTCCTAAATGTATGGTAATGTTGTCTATGAATAAAGTTTTACTTCTTTCTTTGTTTTCATAGGCCTACCTTGACTGATGAAATGCAAAAGAATAAATAAATAATTACAATACTGAATACGAGTGGTGAAAGAACATCCTTGCTTTTATCTGCTTCAAGATGAAAACCGTTGATATTTTACAGTTGTTATTTTAGTTCCTTTTTTTCCATAGAAGTCCTTAGGCTGAGGAGGTTTCTTTCAATAATGTTTGTTAAAATATTTTAACATGAACTTTGCTTAATTGTGTGAATTATTTTTCTATAGTTTTTCTCCTTTATTTTGTAAATATGGTGACTGCCATTGATTAATTTTGAAAGTTAAACCTGCCTTGCAC
>PVKH010044078.1:0-10771 GCA_004027955.1 Chaetophractus vellerosus | reverse complement strand
ATCAGATCTATCTAATTGTACTATCATATAATTCATATTTCCCTACTAAATCTCAGTATACTGGTCTTTTGAGGAGCTTTTTGGAGCTCTACATGGAGGACCTGCCCAGACTGTAAACCCTATGAGGGCAGTCATCTGTGAGTGTCCATGGGCATAAAAATGTTGAATTTATTCAAATATATCTTGTTATGCCGACAAGCATCTCTCTTGCCCTGCATGCTTGAAAGGGCTTTCTGGAGATGCTGCACAAACTTAAGGAGCATTTCTTGGGCTTGTTTGGCTACTCCTACTCTAGAATTGTAGTCAGGGGGGAGGAGTGAAGGCTTCTTTGGATGTTGAATATAGTTTTTTCTTCTCTCAATACCCCTATGGACCACAGGCCCAGTGGCATTGCACAACTCAGAAAGCACTAATCATATTGCATTCTATGCTGTGTTCCAGGAGGTCACATTTGCTCAGAGTACTATGTAAATGGTGATCCCCTGGGTTTTGTGACCTGGCATTTGTGTAGACCATTTGCTTATCCCAACTTGTGTTCAAACTTGGTCAATTTCATGCTATCCAAAGAAACTAGTCCTGCATATATCAGTGATATTGATCTATCTTTTCCTTTCCTTCTGATTTAGGGACTCTGTTGAAAAAAAGATATGAAGCTAATCTGATAAAGTGTTTGCTGAAAAAGAGATATGCAGTTAATCTGATAAAGCTCTTGCTAGGTTCCAGGCACATCTGCCTCCTCTGTTTAGTTGCTCCAAACCATTCTTTTAACAGTATGTTTATTGTCCCCAGAGTGATGCCAAACTCTCCATGATCAGTTGTAGAACACCCACATCCCCTTTATTTAAAACCATGTCTACAATGGTTTATTACCAGTTTCTTGCCTACTTCCTCTTCTACTTGTGGTAGGTACTGCTGGGGCCCCACTCATACCTACCTGAAGGCTTTCTTTTGGCTCAAGTGCCTGGAAAGTTGGAATGGTGGGGAGTTAAATGCCCTCAGGAAGAGCTCTTAGCCAATGACTGATGATGGCTTGGAGGAAAATTTCCCAGCTTCCTTGTCCCAGATATTTCCACACTGCCTCACAGAGTTCCCCAGCAGGATGGAGTCCCAGTTGCCAGTAGAAGTCACCTACTCAGTAACTCAACCTGAATTGTCTTCCTTCTCTTTCCTACCTCACTTCCTCATTCCCTCCCATGCTTTCTGGTATCACTTCCTGTGGTAGCTTGGCGCTGTGCATCCCAGAAAAACATGTTCTTAATCTTAATCCATTCCTGTAGGTGTAAGCCCATTATTTATACGACTTTTTGATGAGATTATTTCAGTTAAGGTGTAGCCCACTGAATCAGGATGGGGCTGAATCCATTACTGGAGTCCTTTATAAGCAGAATAAAATTCATCACAGAGAGAAAGCCACAGGAAGAAGCTAGAAATCAAGAGAACCAAGAGAAGCCAAGAGAGGCTGTCGTGCATTTCCATGCAACAGAAAAGTCAATGACCAAGGATTGCTGGTAGCCAGCCCCAGAATGCCACAGTCTTCTGGGAGAAAGTGTCATCTTGATGGCACCTTGATTTTGGTCTTCTACTAACCTCTAAACCAGGATATAAATTCCATTTGTTTAAGCCAATCCATTACATGATATTTGTTTTAGCTCCCAGGAAATTAAAACACCTCCCAAATGAACCACTTGTACTCAAATCCTGGTTTTAGCATCTTTTTCTGGGGATCCCTCCCTAGGATATTCTATATTTCAAAATCACCATTTGGGCTGAGGTAATCTGATTCCTAATCACCCAAAACCCTGGGAAATATTCTTTGGTATTAGGGGCTCTTTTACAATGTTCTCATCTGGCATGGACTTCTTTTCTCTAGCCAATGTTGATTCTATCCTTTTTCTGTCTGAAGCTCATCCCTTGCAAAGATGAAAGAGAAGCAAGATAAGTATCCATCAGCTTCCCTTTTTTTATTAAAATTTTTTTAAAGGTTTAGATTACATATATGTTACATAAAAAATATAGGGGATTCCCATATGACCCCCCCCCCTTTACCACATGAACATCCTTCATTAGTGTGGTACATTTGTTACAATTGATAAACACATATTGAAACATTGTTACTAACCATGGTCTATAGTTTACATTATAGTTTACACTCTGTCCCTCACAATTTTTTAGGTTATGACAAAATATATAATGGCCTGTATCCGTCATTGCAATGCCATTCAGGACAATTCCAATGTCCCTAAAATGCCCCCATGTTACACCTATTCTTCCATCTCCCTCCCCTCAGAAACTCTGGTGTCCACTGCCTCCACATCAATGATAAAAGTTCTTCCATTGCTAGAATAATAATAAGTGTATAATGGAATAATTATAAGTCTACTTTAGTCCATTGTTCATTCCCTAATCTTGAGGATTTGGGGATGGTGATGCCCACTCTGTTTCTAATTGAGAAGGGGCTTAGATACCAAGGGGCAGATGGATGGAACTATCTTGCTTATAGTTGCAGAAATTCTCTGTTCCAGCTTCTCTTTCTTTTTTTTTTTTAAATTTGTTTTTTTAAATCTATTTATATAGCCCCCCTTGCTGCTTGTTCTTGCTGTGTTCATTTTTGCTTTTGCATTCTTCTGTGTCTGCTTGTCTCCCCCGCTGTGGCATCCCACCGAGTCAGCTCACCATGTGGTGGCCTGCCTGCTCATGGTGGCTTGCCTTTGCTCATGGCGGCTTGCCTGCTCATGGCGGCTTGCCAGCTCGTGGTGGCCTGCCTTCTCGGGGTGGCCTGCCTTCTCGAGGAGGCCCCGGGAACTGAACCCGGGACCTCCCATGTGGAAAACCAGGGCTCTACCAATTGAGCCACAGCTGGTTCCCCAGCTTCTCTTTCTAACACTCTCCTGTAACCATTTTATAGCAGACCTCTCAAGAGCAAGCTTATTGGTTCATTTCTTGCGCTTGAAGCTGTAACAAATATTTCCATGCATTATCTTTGGTGATTTCCTTAAGTTTCAATTCAGTTAATGCTGAAGTTAATGGATTTTTTTTATCCTGTTCTTACAGATCTCTTGTAATTGGCTGTGGTTATATAGCCCCCTTACTATCTTTATTTTTAATATCCTTTTAAAAAATTAGCTTATCAGACAGTTTCATGTGGTTAAAAGAGGAAGAAAGGTCTAGAGCATAGGTATTGAGAATTGTTGACCATTACTATACTCTGATGCCAGTTTATTGCTTTAGAAGCAAAGAACTAAAGCTTGCTTCAAAAAGTGTAATTCTACTCTTTATCCCTCCACCAGCCCTACTGAATAGTTTGAGTTGTGTAGTCTAAATACACTGGGCCAGAAAAAAGTAAATGGTGTAAAGAACCCCTCAATTTCACGAGAAAATTGTAGAAGAACTCCATTATTTTATAGATCTTTGTGGAGAGGCAAGTTTCAATGCCCTTTAACAGTATTCACAGTCATTTATGCCCATCTACTAAACTCCACTAGCTGGGTCACATTATCTTATGCTTCTATCTTTAGGTACTGTTTTTCACATTATTTTAGTGCTTTCTTCTTCTATCAGATACCAGAGTCCTCGTTGCTCTGTTCTTCAACTATATCTGGATCGCTTGTCTTATCCTTTGGGTTGTTAAATCTCTGAGACTTGGTCACAGTTGTGTGACCACTGCAGGGTCAGAAATTTGGTGGGTACTCAGTGAACATGGTGGGTACTCACTGAACCTTTGTTAAATGACATAGTGCACATGTGGATGCAAGCTGCTTGGGAAAGACAAGCCTTTCTGTAGGGTAGGTAACTGGCCTTGGGAAGCAGAATTTTTCATATAAAATCTGGAGCGTGGTATTGGTTACTGAGAAACCACCTCAGTGACTGACATCTTTTTTTTTTTTTTTTAAAGATTTATTTATTTTATTACATATCTCCCCTTCCCCCTGCTGCGGCGACGCGCCGAGAGTGGTCACTGCGCAGGCGCGGCTTTCCCCGCTGTGGGCGGTCTCTGCGTCCATTCACGGCCGGCGCTTGCTTCAGTTCGCGGGTGGCTGGCTGCGCTCCATCCGCGGGCGACCTGCCCTGCCCGTGGCGGCTCTTGCCCTGTCCGTGGCAGTTAGTGACTGACATCTTGCCACACTTTGTAAACCTCTGAAAATTAAAATTTGAGAGCACAACCTCCCCTTTGTGACAGGCAAGTAAAGAAACATATGACTAATTGAGTATAAATTATACAGGTATTTTGATTTTCTAAAAATGTTAGGAGCACTTTCAATTTCAAAATTTTTAAAAAATATTTATTATATATCCCCCCTTTCTGCTTGTTCTTGCTGTGTTCATCTTTGTGTTCTTCTGTGTCTGCTCATCTCCCCCCTGTTGCAGCGACCTGCCAAGTCAGCTCATCGCATGGAGGCCTTGCCTGCTCACGGGCGGCCTTGCCTGCTCGTGAGGGCTTGCCCTGCCCGAGGTGGCTTTTGCCCTGCCTGTGGTGGCTTTTACCGTGCCCACAGCGGCTTTGCCCTGCGCATGGTGGCTTGCCTTCTCAAGGCGGTCTGCCCATTCAAGGAGGCCCGGGAACCGAACCTGCAGCCTCCCATGTGGTAAACCGGCACCCTACCAATTGAGCTACAGCCGGCCCCTCAAAATATTTTTGATGTCCATAATACTTCTGTGTTAGTCCACAAAATCTTCTATTCCTTCTATCTAGTTTTATTCATTGGATAATGGCTCTGGGTATGTAGAATCTGGCATTTGTCTTTCTGCTAAGGCAGGTCTGTATATGGCAGGGTATAAACCTGCTGGTATTATTATCAAAAAGAAGCAATAGAACCAAAATGGTGGTATAAGATGCTCCAGGGTTCCGTTCCCCCACAGAACCTTTGAACAAGCAGCAAAAACTGGCAGAGCCATCTTCCTCAGAGCTCCAGAAAAGAGTTAAAGGGTTGGAGTAACTGGGTGAGTGTTGAATCAAGAAAACACAGCTTTGAAAAATTATAGAAGCTCATAGTGATCTTACTGGTTCCCCTTCCTCTCTCCCCAGCACAGTGTGGAGTCAGCCTGTACACCTATTGTGGGTCCATGGCCCTAATTTGGAGAGCGCAGAGTAATTCCTCTGCACATAATAGTGTGCTGGTATGTTGATACCAATCTATCTGGTTGCAGCCTGAAAGACTGAAACAGGAATTGCTTCTCTGACTTACCTTCCAGAACATGCTCTGCAAGCAGAAACAACTTGCAGGCAGCTAAAGAAATGTAAGGAACAATTAAAGTGGCCTGGGGCAAAAGATCGCCTGTTTTAAGATATACAAGAGTATCCTGGAAGAGGAGAAAGTCTATTTCATAGGAAGTTGAGAGGGCATTTGAATTCCTGTAAAGGGAGACTTCCTAAGGCCACAAACAAGCACAAGGGCAGGAAAAGATGCAGGCTCAGAAAACACACAGAGGACTCTGCACTTAACTTTTACCTGAATTCTAAAGGAGAGCACCAGCCAATGCAAAGCTAATTTTCAAAGAAAGTGAAACTTTTTTTTTGGCATTTGTTTGTTTGTTTGTTGTTAGCTCCTGTCACTCAAGGAAATCTCTGCCATATCATTAGCTGTATACAAACTTAAGGAACAGATGGGTCAGGAACTAAATCTCAGTCTTAACACTTAAAAATATTAATAGGAATAGTGCACAACAAAAGATTAACAAGACAAAAAGAAAGAAACAGGAAATGATGGCCCATTCAAAGGAAAAAAGATAAAAATTCAGAAACCATCAATAATGAAGACCATACTTTGGACATGCCAGAAAAAGGCTTTTAAAAAAATGATCTGCAATATACTCAAGGAGATAAAGGAAAACACAGAGAAGAGCTAAAGGATATCAAGAAAATGATGAGTGAATAGTATAAGAATCACAGGAAAGAGAAATTTTAAAAAGGTACCAAACAGAAATACTGGAGTTGATGACCACAATAACTGAAATGATAAATTTCTTAGAAGGTTTCAACAGCAGATTGGAACTGGCAGAAGAAAGAATCATCAGTAAACTCAAAGAAAAGATATTGAAATGATTTAGTCTGAGGAGCAGAAGGAAAAAAGAATGAAAAGAAGTCTCCAATGAATAGGAGACATGTGGGACACTGTTAGAAATTGAATCGTCCCCACAAAAGGCATGTTCAAGTCTCAACCCCTAGTCTTGTGGGTGTGAACCCATTTGTAAATAGGACCATTGAAGATGTTATTCGAGTGTGCCCAAACTGAATGAGGGTGGGCCATAATCCAAGATGGTTGAAGTCCTTATAAGCAAAGCAAATTGGACATGGAGAGAGAAGCTGTGGGGAGAAGCCAGAAACTGGGAGTCAATGGAACCTGAAGAGAAAGGAGAAGATGCTGCCATGTGCATAACTATGTGATGGAAAAATGAAGGGACCTCACAGATCACCAGCCAACCAAAAGATACCAACCCTAGGAGGAAGCAAGCCTTCTAGCCTTTGAAACCATGAGGCAATAAATTGCTGTTGTTAGCCATCCCGTGGTATGGTGGTATTTGTTTTTAATAGCAAGGAAATTATTACAGACACCATCAAGCATACCAATATACACATTATAGGAGTCTTAGAAAGAGAAGACAGAGAAAAGGGAGCAGAAGGAATACTCAAAGAAATAATGGCAAAAAAGTTCCCTAATTTAATGAAAGACATGAATATACACATTGAAGAAGCTCAATGAATCCCAAATTGGATAAACTCAAAAAGAACCATGTCCAGACACAGAGTAGTCAAACTGTTGAATGACAAGGACAAGGAAAAAGTTCTGAAAGCTGCAAGAAAAAAGCATCATGTTAGGTACAATGGTGCCCAATAAGATTAAGTGCTGATTTCTCATCTGAAACCATAGAGGCAAGAAGACTATGGGAGAAAATATTTAAAGTGCTGAAAGAAAATGATTGTTAGCCAAAAATTTAATATCCAACAAGACTATCTTTAAAAATAAGGGCGAGACTAAGACATTCTCAGATGAACAAAAGCTAAGGGAGTTCATCACATCTAGACTTGCCCTACAAGCAATGCTAGAAAGAATTCTTCAGGCTGAAAAGAAAGGACATTAGACAATGGGTAGAAGTGGCATAAAGAAATAAAGACTTCTGATAAAGGTAACCATATTGGTAATTATAAATGCCAGTGTTATGTATTGTATTTTTTGGTATGTAACTCCACTTTTTACTTCTTATGGATCTAAAATGCAAATGGATAAAAAGTTATGAGAAGGAAGCAGATGTGGCTCAGCCACTTGGGTGCCTGCCTACCACACAGGAGGTCCCGGGTTTAGGTCCAGGTGCCTCCTAAAGAAGATGAGCAGACTCTGCACCTGCTGCAATGAGCGAGATGCTGCACCAGTTGCAACAAGCAGAAATGCCTAAACAAGCAGTTGCCACAAGTCAGCAGACACTGCAGCCTGCAGGGAGTGGGTGTGGCTCAGGCCATTGGGCTCTCGTCTTCCATATGGGAGGTCCTGGGTTCAGTTCCCCATGCCTTCCAGAGAAGGCAAGCAAACAATGAGCAGACAGGTGAGAGAATGGGGGTGGGGTGGGAGGGGGATAAATAAAAATTAATAAATAAATAAAAATTTTTAAAAAAGTTATGAGACCCCTATGGTTTTGGACATACAATATAAAGAGATAACTTGGAGAAGTACAAGAAAAAGTGGGGAGACAGAGGGTTATCGAAACAGTGTTTGTGTATGCTACTGAAGTTAAACTGCTATCAAATCAAATGTGATTGTTACAGATTTAAGATAGTAAATTTAAGTCCCCATCATAACCACAAAGAAAATACAGGATAAATGTATATAAAAAGAAATGAGAAGAGACTTCAAAATGGAACACTAGAAAAAAATAAATTTGAAAGTAGGCATTAATGGAAAAACTAAAGGGCAAAAAAGTATAAGACTTATAAAGTCCAAGTAGCAAATTTCAGAAGAAAGTCCTGCATTATCAGTAGTGACTTTAAATGTAAATAGATTAATGTCTCAAGTCATAAGGCAGAAATTAGCAGAATGGATTTTAAAAAATGAGCAAACTATATACACTTTCCAAGAGATTCACCTTAAATTCAAAGCCACAAGTAGATTGAAAGCGAAAGGATGGAAAAAATATACCAAGCAAATAGTAAACAAAAGGGAGGTGGGGGTAGCTATACTAATATCAGATAAAATAGACTTTAAGTCAAAAACTGTTATGATGGACCCAAAAGGTCACTGTATACTGATAAAAGTGTTGATTCAACAAAAGGCATAACAATTATAAATATGTATGCATTTCACATAATGACAGAGACTCACCATATATGAAGCAAATATTGACTGATTTGAAGGAAGAAATAGATAGCTCTACATTATCTGTAAGAGACTTCAATACACCAGTTTCAACAATGGATAAAACATCTAGACAGAAGATCAATAAGGAAAGAGAATACTTGAACTAGACCTAACAAACATATTTAGAACAATTAACTAACTGCAGCAGAATACAAATTCTTCTCTTGTGCACATGGATCGTTACTCAGAGTAGAACATACGTTAGACCACAAAACAAGTTTCAATAAATTGAAAAATAGTGAAATCATACAATGTATTTTCTCTGACCACAATAGAATGCAGGTACAAATCAATAACAGAAAGAGAAATGGAAAATTCACAAATATGTGGAAATTAAATAATGTACTCTTAAACAACCAGTGGGTCAAAGAAGAAATTACAAAAGAAATTAGGGAATATTTTGTGGCAAATGACAATGAACACACAACATATCAAAACTTATGTGATGCAGCAAAGGCAGAGATGAAAGGGAAATTTATAGATCTATATGCTTACATTAAAAAAGAAGAAAGATCTCAAATCAGAGACCTAACCTCACAACTGGAGCACCTTGAAAAAGAAGACCAAATTAAACCCAAAGGGAGCAGAATGAAGGAAATAACAAAGATTAACATGGAGATAAATGAAATAGAAAAATTATGCTTAAAAAATAGAATCAATGCAACCAACAGTTCTTTGAAGAGATAAATTCAATCAACAAAACTTTAGCTAACTGACATAGGAAAAAAGAAGAGGACAGAAATAATTAAAATCAGAAATGAAAGGAGGGACATTTCTACCAACCCCACAGAAGTGAAAAGGATTGTAAGAGGAAACTGTGAACAACAGTACACCAACAAATTACATAATGTAGATAAAATACACAAATTCCTGAAACATACAAATTACCTACACTGACTCAAGAAGAAGGGGTCTCACCAGACCAGTAACAAGTAAAGAGGTTGAATCAATAATCAAAAAGCCTCCCAGCAAAGGTAGACCCAAGACCAAATGGCTTCACTGAGGAATTTTACCAAACTTCCAAGAAGAATTAACACCAATTCTCCTCAAACTCTTCCAAACAATTGAAGAATAAGGGGGCACTTACTAACTCATTCTATGGGGCCAACATCACCCATATACCAAACCCAGATAAAGAAAACACAAGAAAAAAATTATAGACCAATATCCTTTAAGAATATGGATGAAAAAAATCCTCAATAAAATACTAGCAACAGCACATTAAAAGAATTATATAACTTAATGAACTGGGATTCATTCCAGTTATGCAAGGTGGTTCAACATAAGAAAATCAATTAACGTAATATACCATGTGAATAGAATTAAGTAAAAAAACCCCACATGATCATCTTAATTGATATAGTAAAGGCATTTGACAAAATGTAGTACTCTTTCTTGAAAAAAATACTTAGAAAAACAGAATAGAAGTAAACTTCCTCAACATGATATAGGGCATACATGAAAAAACCAGTACTAAAATCATACTAAATGGTGAAAGACTGAAGCTTTCCCTCTAAAATCAGGAACAAGACCAGGATGGCCACTGTCAACACTGTTATTTAACATTGCCAGAATGATCAGGTAAGAAAATGAAATAAAATTTATCCAAATTGGAAAGGAAGAAGTAAAACTTTCCCTGTTTGCAGATGATATGATCCCTATATACAGAAAATCCTGAAAAATCCAGAACAAAGCTTCTAGATCTAATAAATACATTCAGCAAAGTGGCAGGGTACAAGGTCAACATGCAAAAATCAGTAGTGTTTCTAAACACTAGTAATAAACAATGTGAAGAGGAAATTTTAAAAATCCATTTATAAGAGCAACTAAAAGAAATATCTGGGAATAAATTTAACTGAGGATGGAAAGGACTTAGACATGGAAAACTACAAAGAATTGCTAACAGAAAAAAGGCCTAAATAAATGGAACGACATTCCATGTTCATGGGTTGGACGATGTTTAGTTTCCTAGCTGCCACAACAAACATCAAATGATGGATTTGCTGATCAAGAGGAATTTTTTGGCTCACCATTTTTTTTTCTTGCTCCCCTCCTGCAAACCCCCCCCCCTTCACCCCTGAGCCCTATGCGCCCTTCCAATGACACCTCCCATCCACTAGGCAGGCCTGTGCCGGGCACCTGGCCCTGGGTGATGCCGCCCCTAGACCCCGGGCAGGCTCAGGCTGTCCTTCGTGGGTCCCGCGTGAGCGCGGCAGGGTGGGGGGTCTCCCCAAGGGGGCAAGTGACCCTGGGCTGGTTTTGAGGGACAGCCGGCTCCCCTCGTCGCTCTCCTCTCCCAGCTCCGGTTAAAACCCCCTTTTCCGTGGCCCCCGCGTGCGTGGAATGCGGCTGCCACGTCCCCAGCAGAGGGGAGGCGCTGGGGCGGGGAAAGAAGCCCCAGGGCCTGGCGCAACGCCTGGTCCGCA
>PVKH010044077.1:0-10644 GCA_004027955.1 Chaetophractus vellerosus | reverse complement strand
TCTTTCTGTTCGCCTTTCTACTCAAATTCAGATGATCTATACTCCAATTCACTTATTCTGTCTTCAAGCAATTTTTTTGATGGTATCTAGGCATTTGATTAGGTTGGTGCATTTACTCTGACAGTCTGTTTTTCTCTCTTGCTCAGTGGTTTTGTTTCAAGACTCTTATTAGATTTTTGGCTAGTTTATTCTAAATCTTTAAGATTGCCTAGGTTAAGTTATCACAACAGGGCCAGGGATCTAGTAATGGGGCACAGACCAGATCCAATAGTGCCTGGACATGAGGAACTCCAAAAAGCTTTTTAACTTCTTGCTGGTTTCCCTGCCTGCCAGCAGATGGTGGTCTTTGCCAGAACTTTCCATGGAGGTGTCTCTTTCAACCTCCACTTGCTTGTGATTCTGGTCTGGCAGAGCCCAGATTCAAAACGAGTTCTCTTGGCCAAACGCACCAAAGAGAAACCACTCTCTGCCCCTGCTTCACTGTTTCCCTTTTTGTTGGCCATGATGAGCCACAAGTTTTACCCAGGCTGTTTGCCTTGAGGGAGGGGTTGGGTGCTATGCCTGACCGCAGGGCTAGTAACTCACTGTTTTCACTTTTGCCTCTTCATTTCTCTGGCTTTTCCTCCCTGGATTGTAAATAATACTCTTCTGGTCTGCAGACTCCCAAAGCGGCTCTCTCAGACAGCTTTTTGCCCTTCTTCCTTTGTTTTATAAGAGAATTGAACCTTGCTGCCCTACTCTGACTCCATCTTCCCAGAAGTCCTAATTTAGAGAAAATGTCTGCTTGCTTTTTTATGTTTCTCTGGTGGTGCAAGAGCTTGGAGCTGTCTGCTCCGCCATCTTGCCAATGTCACTTCCCCTTATAAATAAATAAATAAATAAATATATATATTTTTAATTAGGCCAGTAAAAAGAATTTATTGGGAAATGGGGGAAAGAAGAGAGCTTGTAGAGAAATGGGAGAGAAAGATGTAAATATATACCACAATGTGGTACGGGCTCGTCTAGGCAGAGAGAGCCCTTGTAATATTTTAATGTCTATTTTTTTCCATTTATACTGTGACCTTCTTTGAGACAAAATCTTTGTCAGGTCTTCTATATTGTACCTACTGCTTGGTAAAGGGCATTAAATGTTTATTCAATGGAACCAAACTTCTGAGTTCAGATTCCTCTATGAGGTTGTTAGATAATATTGCCTTTGGTGAAGGTTGATGGATTTTTAGAATCATATAATATTTATCTTATAATATATCTCACTTATATTTCATATTATATTTATATTTATTAAAGATATATAAGCAAACACAACCAAATATTTGAATGTTCATGTACCATTTTAAGGAACTTGCCCTACAATGGATTCTTTTGGACTGTGATTGAGAGTTTTGTATGGCACATGGTTTATTTTACATAGGAAGCTTCTAGTGCATGTTGGTAAATGTTCTCTGATCTCCAAATATCTGTGTCTTTAGATTAACTGACCTCTTCATTATTATTGTAAAACATAGTTTCTTACAGCTTGCTAAAAAATTACAGATCATAGATTACCATTCATATATTTCCTTATATGAATGGTAATCCTATTCTTACTGTTGAGTTAAATACTTACTCAGAATATGTTGTTAATTATCATACTTATTTATGCAAATTATTTTAATTCACAAATTTAAAGTTAAAGGAACCAATGAAATATAAGTGTGAAAAGAATCATTGTTTATATGAAAACTAAGAAGGTTTCTTGGTTTTTAAGCAATATAATGTTTTCAATTTATTATTATTGTTATTAGTAATATTTTACAGAAATTTTACTGGAAATAAGGTTTTAGAAACTTTGGATAAAGGTAAAATACTGAAATAAAGTAAGTGTCAAATGAGGAATTGATAGGAGAACAATGAAAGATTCAGGAAAATATTAAAATCAAGGAGGATTATGCAGTCAAATTCTTTCATGAGTGTCACTAAATTCTCAACCCACTCTACAGAAATCAAATTGAAGCTTGTTTGCGGCTTATGTAAGAAATGCACATAAAGAAAAGACCAGTTTAATAGTGCCTGTTTCAACAGATTGACAAATTAATGAACATTTATATTAAAACATAAAGTTTTAAACAAAAAGTTTTAAGATATATATGCCTAATTTTAAAAATATTCCCCATTTAACTGAATTGTCCTTTTAACCAACTGGTGAGGGCTTCTTCTATATTATCCTTATTCCCTTCTCTTTATTTCCAAGCATTATATGTTATAATATATAAAATTAATGCAGTATATGTTATAATATATAAAATTAATGCCTAAATTGGTATGATTGGGTGTTACTCTGTATAATTGGATGCACACCCTTACACATATATAATTTACTTAAAGTTAAAATAGGTTTTAAGAATATATTTAAAATGTAGCTTTTGTGCTTTGTTAATGGAGTTATTTTTTTCATAGGGGTTCACCTGGTACAGTGGCTGCTCCTCGTCTGGCTCCCACTGGTGTCAGTTGGGCTGACAAGGTAAAGGCTCATCATACAAGCTCTTCTGCTTCTTTTGATGTAGCACCTGTCCAGTCTTGCCCTCCGATGACAATGCAGAAGACCTCCCGCAAAAATGGCAAGTGACTTTGAATCAAACTTTTTATTTAGTAAACAGGTGGATATTTATTTATTTATGTATTTATTTATTTTGAAATTGGGCCTAATAGAATTATATTTTATTCTTTTGAATCATCCATGGGTTATTAATTTACCTTAACGAAAATAATAAAATAGTCTTAAAAGATACTTTTTAGCTCTGTATAAAACCTTATGGACATCATTCTAGTCTCAGATTTGCCTTGTGTAAAATTTCGGGGCAATGATTTCTTTTGTCAGTTCATTTATGAGATCGTTTAGAATTCTTTGGACTTCAAGGGACAGAAACAGGCTATTCTGATCAATAGGCAATATACACTTAAAATCAGTTTTATAGAAACATATTCATAAACCATACATTCCATCTAAAGTGCACAGTCATTGGCATTTGGTATAATCACAGAGATGTGCATTCATCACTGCAGTCAATATTAGAGCATTTTCATTTCTACAGAAAGAAACACTCCCTACCCCTTTGTAGTCATCTCTCAATCCCTCTATCCTTCCCCTGCCCTACATAACTGCTAATCTATTTTCACCTCTATAAATTTATTTATATTTATATTTTCTTTAGCTGGAGTTGAACAATGTATAGTACTTTGTGTTTGATTTCTTTCATTTAGCATACTTCCTTTTTATCATTGAGGGAAGAATATTAATATATTACTATTCCCCACAGTCCATAGTTTGCTTTGGTTGTATTTTTGCCCAATATCACTGTATTAATAACATCTTGTAATATTAACGTACACTTTTTCTGTTTCAGAGAAAAACATTCTTATATATGCACTTTTAACCATGCTTATTGTCCACAAGAGGGTTTGCTATGTTATACAGTCCCACTTTTCATATTTTAGCTTTTCTTCTAGTGACATACATGACCTTTTCCCTTTCAACCACTATCATACCTGTATAGTAAGGCTGTTAATTACAAGCACTAAAATGTGATTTCTTCATTTCTGTCCTATTCCAAACATTTACAAACAACCTTTTTACCAATTCTACACAAATTAATTCTTAGCTTTCCATTCACTGTCCTCATTCTATTTTCTGGTGACCTAGTTTCTAGCTGTTAACTCTATTAGTTTGTTCATTATATTTAGTTTATAATAGTGAAATCATACAATATTTGTTCTTTTGTGTCTGGCTTGTTTAACTTAACATAATGTTCTCAAGGTTCATCATGTTGCCATATGCTTCACAATGTCCTTTGTTCTTATAGGTGAATCATATTCCGTTGTATGTATATACCGCAATTTGTTTATCCATTTATCGTTATTGGATACCACCTGGGTTGTTTCCATCTTTTGGTAATTGTGAATAATGCCATTATGAATATTGATGTGCAGATGTCTGCCTGTGTCCCTGCTCTCAACTCTTCTGGGTATATACCCAGTAGTGGTATTGCCAGTGTACCTGGCAGGTCTGTATTAGACTTCCTTAGGAACTGCCAGACAGTGTTCCAC
This sequence comes from Chaetophractus vellerosus, assembly GCA_004027955.1. Taxonomy (NCBI): domain Eukaryota; kingdom Metazoa; phylum Chordata; class Mammalia; order Cingulata; family Chlamyphoridae; genus Chaetophractus; species Chaetophractus vellerosus. The sequence goes on along the minus strand of PVKH010044077.1, from coordinate 6,558 downwards.
AGTGGCTGTATCATTGTACGTTTCCACCAACCATGAATAAGTGTTCTTATTTTTCTATATCCCCCTCCTACACTTGTAGTTTTGTTTTTTTAAAAATAGTGGCCATTCTAATAGGTGTGAAATGACATTTCATTGTAGTTCTGATTTACATTTTCCTAATAGTGATGTAGAACATCTTTTCAAGTATTTTTTTTTTGGCCATTTGTATTTCCTCTTTGGAAAAAATGTCTATGCAAGTCTTTTGCCCATTTTTCAATCGGGTCATTGGTCTTTTCATTGTTGAGTTTGTAGAATTTCTTTATATATCATGGATTTTAAACCCTTATCGAATATGTGATTTCCAAATATTTTCTCTGATTGGGTAGCCTGTCTTTTTACCCTCTTGACAAACTCCTTTGAAGCACAAAAGTGTTTAAGTTTGAGGAAGTTCCATTTATCTATTTTTTTCTTTCATTGTTCATGCTCTGGTTATGAGGTCTAAGAACCCCCCTTCTACCACCAAATCTTGAAGATGATTTCCTACATTATGGTCTGGCTTTTAATTTAGATCTTTCATCTACTTTGAGTTGATTTTGGTATAAGGAGTGACATAGGAGTCCTCTTCCATTCTTTAGGTTATGAATATCCATTTCTCCCAACACTGTTGAAGAGACTGTTTCTGTTCAGTAAAATGGACTTTGTAGGCTTTCAAAAATCACTTGTCCCTAGAGGTGAGGGTCTATTTCTGAACTTTCAATTTGATTTCATTGGTCATTGTGTCTAACTGTATGCCAATACCATGCTGTTTTGACCATTGTAACACTGTAATATACTCCAACTTCACTCTTCTTTTTAGAATGTTTTCACTTATTTGGGACCCCTTTCCCTTCCAAATAAATTTAGTAATTGACTTTTCTATTTCTGTAAAGTAGTCTGTCAGGATTTTGATTTGGATTGCATTGAATCTTTAATTCAGTTAGAATAGAATTGACATCTTAACAATATTTAGTCTTCTAATTCATGAACATAGAATCTCCTTCCATTTATTTAGGTCTTCTTTGATTACTTTTAGCAGCGTTTTGTAGTTTTCTGAATACAGGTCTTTTACATCCCTGGTTAAATTAATCCCTATTTATTTGATTCTTTTTGTTGCTCTTGTAAATGGAAATTGTTTATTTCCTCCTCAGATTGCTCATTACTAGTGTGTAGAAACACTACTGATTTTTGCAGGCTGATCTTGTATCCTGCCACTTTGCTAAACTCGTTTATTTAGCTTTAGTAGCTTTGTCCTAGATATTTCATGATTTTCTAAATATGGTATCATGTCATCTGTACATAGTGTGAATTTTACTTCTTCTTTTTCCAATTTGGATGCCTTTTATTTCTTTTTCTTGCCTAATTGCTCTAGCTAGAACTTCTAGCCCAGTATTGAATAACTGTGGTGACAGTGAGCCTCCTTGTCTTGTTCCTGATCTCAGCAGGAAAGCTTTCAACCTTTCTCCACTGAGTACGATGTTGACTGTGGGATTTTCATATATTCCCTCTATTATGTTGAGGAATTTTCCTTCTATTTCTATCTTTTGAAGTGGTTTTTGTCAAGAAAGAATGCTGGATTTTGTCAAATCCTTTTCTGTGACAATTGAGATGATCATGTGGGTTTTTTTTCCTTCGATTTATGTAGTGTATTACATTAATAAATTTTTTTTTGCATTGAACCACCCTTACATAACAGGAATTAAACACATATGATCGTGGTGTATAACCCTTTTAATATGTTGTCGGATTCCATTTGCAAGTACTTTGTTGAGAATTTTGGTATCCATATTTATTAGAGAGATTGGTCTGTAATTTTCTATTCTTGTAGTGTCTTTATCTGACTTTGGTATTAGGATGATGTTGGCTTTGTAAAATGAGTTAGGTAAATTTCCCTCCTTTTCAATATTTTGTAAGAGTTTGAGCTGGATTGGTATTAAATAATCTCTTAAAATTCTTGGTAGAATTCACCTGTGAAGCCGTCTGGTCCTGGTCTTTTCGTTTTTTGGGAGATTTTTTTATGACCGATTCAATGTCTTTACTTGCTGTTGGTTTGTTGCATTTCTTCAGGAGTTAGGGTAAGTTGTTTGTGTATTTCTAGGAATTTCGCCATTTCATCTAATTGTTTAAATTGTTGGCATACACTTTTTCTTAATATCCTATGATCCTTTTTATTTCTGTGGTGTCAGTTATAACGCCCCCTCCTTTCATTCCTGATTTTATTTAATTTTATCTTGTCTCTTTTTTTTGTTAGTCTAGCTAAGGGTTTGTTGAGTTTTTTGATCTTTTGAAAGAACCAGACTTTGGTTTTGTTGATTTTCTCTTTTGTTTTCTGTTCTCAATTTCTTCTCTAAGTTTTGTTATTTCTTTCCTTCTGCTTGCTTTGGGATTAGTTTGTTGTTATTTTTCTAGTTCCTCCAGATGTTCAGTTAGATCTTTGATTTTAGCTCTTTCTTTCTTTTTAATGTATTCATTTAGGGCTATAAATTTCCCTCTCACTCTCAGCACTGCCTTCACTTCATCTCATAAGTTTTGATAAATCTTTTTCTCATTTTAATTTGTCTCAAGGTATTTACTAATTTATCTTGCAGGTTCTTCTTTGACACACTGATTGTTTAAGAGTGGGTTGTTTAGCCTCCATATATTTTACCCTTCCCTGCTTTGATTTCCAGCTGTATTCCATTATGGTCAGAGAATGTACTTTGTATGATTTCAGTGCTTTTAAATTTATTGAGAACTGTTTTGTCACTCAACATGTGATCTATCCTTGAGGAAGATCCTGAGTGCTTGAGAACAAGGTGTAGCCTGCTGATTTGTGGTTCAGTGTCCTGTATATGTCTGTTAGGCCTAGCTTGTTTTATTATATTGTTCAAGTTGTCTCTTTCCTGGTTGATCTTATGTCTAGTTGTTCTGTCTGTTGATGTGAGTGGCATATTGAAGTTTCCAACTATTATTATAGAGACATCTGTTTTTCCCTTCAGTTTGCCAAAGTTTGCCTCATGTATTTTGGGGACCCTGGTTAGGTGCATAGATATTTATGATTGTTATTTCTTCTTGGTTGAGTGTTCCTTTTATTAATATAGAATGATTTTCTGCATCTCTTATAATGTTCTTGTCTTTAAAGTCTGTTTTGTCTGATATTAGTAAAGCTACCCCTGCTCCTTTTTGGTTACTGTTTGTGTGAAATATCCTTTTCCAACCTATCACTTTCAGCCTTTTTTAATCCTGGGTCTGAGGTGAGTCTCTTATAGACAGCATATGGACAGCACATACTATTTTTATCCATTCTGTCAGCCAGTTTCTTTTGATTGGGGAGTTTAATCCATTAACATTTAATGTTATTACTATAAAGTCATTGCTTATTTTGACCATTTTATCCTTTGTCTTTCATAGGTCATATCTTATTTTTGTCTGTCATTTTTACCCTTTTGGTTACCCTTTCTGTTAATCTTCATTTCGATGCTCCTCTAAGCCTCTCTCCCCTGTCTTTGCCTTTCTGGCTGCCCTGTTCCCTTTAATGTTTCTTATAGAGTCTGTATCTTGTTTACGAACTGTGTTAGTTTCTGTTTATCTGTGAATATTTAAAACTCACCCTCATTATTAAAGTACAGTTTTACCATATAAAGAATTCTTGGCTGGCAGTTTTTTCTTTCATTGTCTTAAATATATCATACAACTATCTTCTCGCCTCCATTTTTTCTGATGAGAAATCTACACTAAGTCTTATTGGGTGTCCCTTGTATGTGTGGATCGCTTTTCTTTTGCTGCTTTCAGAAATCTCTCTTTTTCTTTGGCATTTGAAATTTTAAATAGTAAGTGTCTGGGAGTAGGTCTATTTGGGTATATCCTTTTTGGAGTACATCATACTTCTTGGATATGTAAATTTATATCTTTCATAAGATTTGGAAAGTTTTCAGCCATTATTTCCTAAAATATTCCTTTTGCCCCCTTTCCCTTCTCTAGCCTTTTTAAGAACCTCTGCTACATTGTGGACTAAAAATGAGAGCAGAGATATTTAAAAATATAGATTTAAAAAATCTATATTAAAAATTACATGTTTATATTACCTGTGGGTTTGTTACTTATAGAAACAATTTATTTGGGTTTTCATTTATTTCACCCAGTTTTTAAAAAATATGCCTACAATGTTTGATTGGATATTTAACACATTGAAAATTAAAGAGATTCCTCCTAAAAGGATTATTTTTTCTTTTGTCAGCAGATAGAGTATAAGCAGATCACCCTAATCCTGTCAAAGATTGGTTTGGGGTTTTATTAAGGTTGATGTGTTTCATTTTGGAGTCTTAACTGAAAGCCTGGGGTATTTGCCAAGACCACTGCATTCCTGAATTTCAACTTTTGTTTCCTAAGCACTGCCCAGATGCTACAATATCTGGTTAGCTCATTAGATTAGCCTCTCAGCTACTACTTTTTGGTAAGTTTCTTGGAGTCTTGCCCTGTGCATTGAAGCTTAACAGTTGCCAGATTTCCTAAGGGGAGATTGAATGCATATTTTTAACGCACTTCCCTGCAGCTCCCCATCTCTGCATATTTTGCCCCTGAAGTCCCAGTTGATTGAGAGACCCTCTACTCCAATATGTATCTTTTCAGCCAGCTAGGACTACTTGTTTCTTCTAGGACTCACCTGCTGTGCATTGCGGATTTGCAAATGTTCTCATGGAAAAAGGTAGAGTAAATGTAGATCTCACCTTTTTTTCCTTCCATTTCCTAAGGAATTATATGTAGTTCCTCAAATATTGCCTGTTGTTTTCCAATGCCTTTAAACAGCAAATTAAAATATTTTGTCTAGCTTTTATAGTTGTTTTTGTCAGGAGGGTTAATTCTGATACAAGCTACTTTGTCATGACCAGATCTGTAAATTCAAGTATATATTCAAGTGCACGTGGTATGTTTAAAAAAATTGAAATACACTGGTCCATTAAACAAGTATCAATAAATTTAAGAGGATTGTAATTATTCTGCCTGTTTTTGATCACAGGTGAACTAAGTTAGAAGTCAATCATAAAAGAACATTTCCAAATATTTGGAATTTTGGAATATACTTATAAATAAGCCATTATTCAGAAAAGAAATCATAATATAAATAAGAAAATGTGAATTGAATGAAAATAAACATTTCAGAACTTGGAGGATTAAACTAAAACTATGTTTTGGTGAAAATTTTTAGCCTCAAATGTACATATTTGAAAAGTAGAAAAGCTAAAATCTATAATCTATAGCCATCTCAAGAAATCAGTAAAGAACTGTAAGTTAAAGCCAAGGAACATAGAAGAAAGGAAAATATGTAGGTGAGAATAGAGAAAATAAGCAAAGCCAAAAGGTAGTTCTTCAAATAGACTAATAAAATTAATATACCCAGAGTATTAATTATCAAGAAAAAGGAGAGAAGCCATAACATCGGAAATGAAATGGAGCATTTCTAGAGATCACCTTCACAGATATTAAAAATATAATAATAGGATATTATGAGCTATTATACACTAAATTTCAAACCTTAGAAGAAATTGACAAATTCCTTCTTGAAAAATCACAGTTTAACAAAATTTTCATAGCAAGAATTAGAAAATTTGAAAAAAATGTGTATTTATAAATAAAAATATTTTCACAAAGAAAATTCCAGGCCAAGATGGTTTCACTGGAGAATTTTTCCAACCATTTATGTTAAAAGTAGTCAGTTTTATAGAAAGTCTTCCTGAGAATGGAAAAAGAGGAAACTCTCCTCAACTTCTTTTTTTAAATGATACTTGCATAACTAAAATATCAAAACTAAGCAAAGAAATTTCAGTAAAGCAGAATGTTACCTCTTGAATATTGATGTAAAATCCTATACAAAATGTTAGTTAAATACAGTGATAAGTAAAAATGATAATACATCACAGTGAGGTTGGGATTATTCTAGGTATTCTATAATTATTGGTTGAATTGATTTGAATATGTAGCTACATTGGTAAAATTTTAAAAATTCGGCAGATATTGGAGTGTAAAAATCAGGATGTGAAATACAATTTTGAGTGTTATATGCCTCTGTCCTAGGATGGTCATAGCATTTACAAAGCTCTCTATTTAAGTGAGTGCTTTTCTTTCCTTAACAAACATGGGATTAAGTTTTCAAAATAGTTTTCCCTGAAGGTACATTAAAAATGTTATTTGTCCATAAATAATTTCTTATTTTTTAAGAGATTTAAGTTATAGTTTCTATTTTGATACATTCCTCTTTGACTTGCTTCAATTATTATTTCAATTATTTAATTACATGATAGTGTTTGTGTTGGCTTAATGGGGTAGGTCCAAGTTTTAAGTGCTGTTTCTTTCCATAAGGAAGCTTTTAAAGAGGGGTGTTTTTCTTTACTTTTAAAAAGTAAAATGATTAATTACAGTGCTCCTAAGGGTGAGCCAACTAAATCAACTGGAAGCTGAACTCTTTTCTTAAACTTTTTCAATTTTATGGTTTAAGTCTTTGTACTTTAAATATGTATTGTTTTTAATTTAATTTAATTTTTTTAAATTTTATTAAAAATTTTTTTT